>FQSS02000476.1:3508-56946 GCA_900128795.2 Malbranchea cinnamomea
GGTCCTTGACACCGTGCCATGGCATGTCCTAACTGAAAAATCCTGATGATTTAGCTCTATTTTGCTGGAGAGTCGTACGCAGGTCAACACATCCCGTACATCGCCAAGGCTATCCTGGAACGGAACAAAAAGCTACCAGCCAAGGAAAGCCATCGTGCTTGGAACCTCAAGGGCATGATCATTGGAAACGGATGGATCTCGCCCTTTGAGCAGTACCATGCCTATCTTAGCTTTGCCTACGACGAAGGGTTGATCCAGGGAGGAACGGATAAGGCGAACCTGGTAGAGAGACAGATGTCATTGTGTCTGTCGGAGTTGAATGCCGAAGGTGGCTTGGACCGTGTTCACATCTCCGCCTGCGAGGATGTCCTCACGGAGGTGCTTCGAGTGTCCTCCAAAGACAAAAAGTGCACCAACATGTACGACATCCGGCTCACCGATACGTATCCGTCCTGCGGCATGAATTGGCCCCCCGATTTAAAATATGTCACGCCATATCTGCGTCAGAGAAACGTGACCGATGCGCTCAATCTAAACAAGCCGGGCAAGGATACCGGCTGGTCCGAGTGTTCCGGGGCGGTGAACAAGAATTTCCATACCAGAAATTCCAAACCGTCTGTTCAACTGCTCCCGAGCCTCTTGGAGGCTGGCATCTCAGTCACATTGTTCAGTGGCGACAAGGACTACATCTGCAATCATCTCGGCACGGAAGATCTGATCAACAACTTGGCCTGGTCTGGTGGCACTGGATTTGAGTTATCTCCCGGTGTCTGGGCACCGCGTCGTGACTGGACGTTTGAGGGTGAGCCTGCGGGGTTTTATCAGATGGCTCGCAACTTGACTTATGTGCTTTTCTACAACGCCAGCCACATGGTGCCGTTTGACTACCCAAGACGATCCCGAGACATGCTTGATCGGATCATCAATGTCGACATCAACGATATTGGCGGGATGCCCGCCGATTCTCGAATCGACGGGGCCAAAACAAACCCGACGTCGGTCGGCGCGCATCCCAACAGCACGCTCGCTGAACAGCAAGAAGAGGAACGACTGAAGGAGGCTACGTGGAATGCATACTACAAATCCGGAGAAGTCGCCCTAGTCGTCGTCATCCTCATCGCCGCCGTGTGGGGCTTCTTCGTCTGGCGTGCTCGTCGCCGTCGGCACGACAGCGGTTACCGTGGCATCTACCCAAACGGCGAAGCTCTGAGCTCTGGGTCTCTTCTATCTCGATTTCGGAACAAAAATCGTTCGAACGGGGATATTGAGGCTGGCGATTTTGACGAGGCGGAGTTGGACAATCTGAGACAGGCAAGTAGTTCTCAGTCCGCCTCTGGCGATGGAGATCGGGACCACTATGCCATTGGTGATGACACCAGTGACGAAGAAGATGAGAAAAACCACTCAAACGAACCCAAATCTATATTGAAGAAGCCGCAAGATTCTAGCCAGTGATCGAATTCAACCTTCTATATTCCTGTGTTTAGCTTTTCTCCCCGTGCTTCTCTCGTCCTAAACTTCGCTCAACTCTTTGAGAGCTGGCTCAACGATTGCAAATACGGGCGTTCCTCTTGCTGTGAGGCGCCATCGTACCACGTTTGCGGGGAAAAACCCTGTGGTGTCCAGTCATAATTTCAAAGGCATCTTTACAGGTGTGCATTTTTCCTGGTACGGCTGTCGAGGTTCGGTGTTTTATTCTTTCGTTTTTTCCTCCCAATCCGCTTTTGCATGTCTGGCCAAATTTCTTTTTTGTTGGATATAGTTAATTGTACATACTTCTAGACTTGGATGTATTGGAATTAAGTTATAAATCGGAGGCTTTATCTGCTGACTCGTTACAGTAATGGTCATGACAGCATTGCAGGTGAAATATCTCTAAGCGTACAGTCCAAAAGACAACCTCGCACGCCTCTACGATAAGAGAGAAAACGGAATGCTTCTCACCACTCTAATCTCCATACCTTGACAACTCCGTCATCTCCCGTGCTTAGCAGGACTTCTTCGACATCCGCTCCTCCTGCCTCGTCATGGTTCTGCGTGCTCGAACTCGTCGTGTTCTCGGCTGCCCTGTCAGCTCGCTTTGCCCAGCATACGTGGTTGATCTCATATATACCATGCGCAGCTTCGATGCTGGCGACAATGTGCCATTCTGTCTGTGGGAGTGGCTTTGCGCTCGATGAAGTATCCTGGGAGATTTCCATTGCGTCTCCGCCTGCGTCTGGCGTTTCCTCCGTTATCTGCGGTCGTCCATGGCCCTGATCCGCGGCTTCAGAAGGAAAATTTCTGAATCTCTCCTGGTACACGACGATCCTGCCGTCGGCCCCTGCGGACGCAAGGAGACCCGTTCGTTTACTCCACGCGACGGAATAAACTGACAGGTCATGCTTCCGGGGTAGTTGATGCTCCTCAAACCATGTCTCTTCCAGGTCCTCGGGGCGGATGATGCTCGGTATTCCGGTACTCGAGGACGATGTCGCATCTCGCTCCTTCGCCTTCTTGCGCCATACGCGCACCGTCTTGTCGTCGGAACAGGACACGAGACGGGGTCCACAGAGCGAACGGGTATCAAGCCATCGTTGCCTCTGCTCCTCAGGCACCTCGTCGCCATCTTCATGGCCACGCGGGACCAGTTTCTGCTCGTCTCCAGCCTCCCAGTCCACCGTCCAAACCGTTCCCCCGTGGCCTCTCAAGCAGGCCACCTGGCCCCAGTCATCAATGTCCTCCCTCCACAGCCTGATCGTATCATCGTAGCTCCCACTCGCCAGGCACTCCTCATTCGGGTGCCACGCAACGCACTTGACGTCGCCAGTATGCTCCTGCAGCACCGCCACCGTCTCGAAATTATTATCGCCATCTTCCAAGTCCTCCCATATCCAGATTGACTTGTCACGCGAACACGTCGCGAGCAGCGATCCCGAGGCCGACCACGATACCGACTTGACCTCGCTGTCATGCCCGTCTAGCAGAACGGCAAACCGCCACTCTTCCTCGTCCTCGTCCTCGTTCTCGTTCCCCGCCGCGCCATTCTCCCCGTCGTGCGTTCTCACGCCTTCCAAGACCTTGTCCTCCTGCCCATACGCGTCCCAGCGCCTCCAGATCCCCACCGTTGAATCGAAGCTCGCAGTCGCAAGCACGCTTTCTCCCTGCGTGCGCGGTTTCCACGCGCAGCTGCGCACGCTGCGCTTGTGGCCGCCGGAGATCGTGGAGAGGAGCCGGAAATTGACGAGCGAGTAGACGCGGACGGACTTGTCGGCGCCGCAGGTTGCGGCCATGGGGAGGCGCGGGTGCGGCGCCGTCAGCCACGTTCGGTCTTGGGATGGGGGGTTCAAGTCCGCGAGGTGGGAAAGAGTCGCCTTGGGCGGCATTGTAGATGAAAACCGCTTTCGATCGTAGTTTGCAGATGCTGGTATGGGCAGGAGTACGATTGATAAGTACTGGGACGTACGATATGTACTTGATCCGGTGGAAAGGTGATGGGGAGAGAGAGAGGCTTCTGCAATGCCAGACGCTGCCTCGGTATTATGGACTAGCTTGATTTCACGGTGCGCATTGAGGGGGACTATTCCATCCAGGACCAGGGGCCACGATATGTTCTTTGTCGGGAGAGCAGAAGTTCGCAGAGTGGAACGACTCAGTAGGCTAGCGGGGGGGAACTTTTGTTTTTTCTGCTGGTAACTTAGGCCTTCCGGAGTAGATGACTAACTACACCAATGTACGATGCACGACTTCGAAAAGCACTCCTTAATGAACTAACTCCAACGGTAGTATGCAGATGAGTAGCGCACGAAAATAGTACATACGTAACAGCAGCGCTCCAAAGTCCCGGAAATCGATCTGCAAGTGCTTTCGTGCAAAGAGACGCGCCGGATTTTTTTTTTGCAGTCTGAACGACCGAACAAAATCCCCCATCGCCTAGCCTGCTGACTCACCCTCGCCAAGAAGACTTGGCTAGCCTAGGCCACTGGGAAGGCAATGATGTCATCAACGAACTGGTATTACTACGTATTTACAGTATACCGTTTTCTCTTCATACAGAATGATGGTTTCGAGTATGAGAGAAAATCATCGATCTTTGGAATTTCAAGACAAATCCTGACTAGAAGAAATCCTTTTGATATCTATGTGTGTATACTACATGTATATACAAATAGTGAAAGCACAGTATTGTACAAATAACAAGGTGCGGGATATTTAAAAAAAATTGGCCGTACTCCACCCAAGCATCTTTTTTCTCCTTCCTTGGCATCTATGTAGGTATATCGTTAACAGTAATATCTGAATGTTGTGCTGTTTCATGCACCAGTTCCGCTTTCCCAATCGATAAAGCAATAGAGACTGGAGATGTGTCTGATGGCATAAAATAGAGAGAGAACGAACCGAAAGAGCGGGTGATGGAAAGAAAGAGACGAACGGGCAAGGAAAAAAAACCAGTCAATACCTCTCCCGTCGAATCTCTTGATCGTTAGCCCGGCACAAGGCGCACAAGGCGCACAGTTCGTCCACAAAGGTGTCCTGATCAGCAGCATTATTACGCCCTGCCTCCACCATCGTCGTGTTAAGGTCGTTCATCTCAAACGTCTCGAGGTTCGCAGGATCATCAGGTGAAGGAACCCGCTCAACGACGTCCACCGTAACCTGGCTGCTGACGACAATTCCACCGAACATCGAACGCGAGCGTCTGACCAGTGGCGCCTCGCCTTCTGGCATGGTTTTGGCGAGTTCATTCTTGGGATATGGAGTAAAAGGATTGTAGTGTACGCTGGGTGGGGGCGTCCCTGGAATGGAGGACGCGGACGATCCCGAATCTACACCTTTGGTGCGCGGAGGGTGGTATTCGACGCAATGGGAGAATTCTTCCATTACGCTTCTGCGGAAATGATCGTGGTCAGGGACGCCCGGATACACCTGCTGCTGCGCATTGAAGAGGCGGAGCGGGCGAAAGCAAAACGCCGGCGGGGGTACTCGATTCTCCAAGTTGTTGATAAACCGAAAGGAAAATGCAGTGCATCTCGCGGGGCCGTTGATGTATGCCGTTCTTTTGCACGGGATCATGATCGGACGGCTGGAAAATTTCGCCAGTCCAAGCGCCGGATCGACGAGATAGCTAGCCAGTCTCGACGCTGCCTTGAGCATTTGCTGGCAAAACTCGATTTTTTCTGGCTCACTGTATCCTCCGTTTGCCTTGAGCCACCTTATGCATGAGGTAAGAGTCAAGCCGTCCATCCGGTTGAGGATATCCTGCTGCCACTGGGAGATCTCCCTGATGGGCAAGGTCTTGTGAGGGAGCACATTTGGCGTGTTTTTTGGTACGAGAACGTCGAATCCTTTGGAGAGAGAAGGGGTGAGGGAGAAGCATACAAGATGCACTCCAGGCTCCATCATCTTGCTCGGTGGAGAGTAATCCTTCATATTCTGGAGAGTCTCAAGCATTTCGCTATGCCGGATTTGTATCCCCCTCGCAAGTGTGTGAGCAATCTGCGGAATTCCGGCAAAACGATATCCGTGCGCGGAAAGATTCATAGCCTCCTGCTTGTTCAAGTGGCGCACTGCAAAAAGAAACTGGCCTTTTCCGACAACCGGCACAGCACGTCCTGCCTCTGGGTCGCTAGGTCTTGCGGTCAGCCCCCTAACCTTCTTCATCAGGTTCGACGTTGTCATGTGAGTTCCAGTTATCACGATATCGTCGTACAAGACCCCCAATTTCACGAGGGGCTGGTTAAGATGCGTGGCAAGCTCTTGTGCAGCAACACAGAAGAGTTCCTTGAATATGAGTTCAAAATTCACCTCTGACTCTTCAAGATCATTGGGAGCATCCCCGCGGCCGTTCTGTGCGTAGCGCTTTATCGATTCATCGGTGAGAAGATGGTACTTCATTCCTGGGATCAACGTGCTAATGGTTGGCCAGCTTCGAGTGGCTCTGAATGCCCAAATGAAGGCCGGATGCGTTTTACTGAGGTCATCACCTGCAAATGTCTGCAGATCTCAAGTTAGATGGGCGTTTGCGGCAAGGACTGGCAAACATGGGGTCGAGGAGAGGTTAGGCACGAACTCGGTCAATATACTGATCTGTGATCTTCTGGGTTGGCAAGGAGCCATCGGGCGATACCATGACATTACCGGACGGGTCGAAGTATGCACATGCAAGGACCAACTGACGTACTCGGTGGTTCGATAGTTTATCCCGCTGGTTTCCGAGGACAGCAAGACCAAGGAGAACTACGCATGCCACACACGCCTATAGCAAGGGGGTATTTAGCAGTTAGCTCTCTCTCTTGTCACCCCTGCACGCTCGTTGGAATTGTAACGGGGGAGCCTTTTGATATGAGTTTTCAAGTTTTACGTACCAGGACGGTGCAGACGATAACCGTTTCGGCCGGAGAGACCTGGCCGCTGGTGTTGACCTCGTCCACTATGCGATGGTAGGTGGTTCCTGCTGACGCCGTATAATGCATTCCAGTGGCCGCCACGGCCAGAATCAAGGCAGTCAAGCCCCGTTTCCACCAGTTGTTAGACCATGTCGCGCGCAGTCGGAAGAAGACGCCCAAAGCAGTAATACTGGCGGCGACCGCGATGGCTGCGGCGCCAACGACATGTCCAGGACTGTAGGTACACCTGTAGTTTGATATTCCCTGCTGCCCGACATAATGCATTCCGCAGACGGCAGCCCCCGTCAATGCACCCGCCCAAGGAATCGACCACCAGTCAGCGAATTCGGTGACCCCGATGAAGTAGAAAGCGGCCATGAGTACTATGATTGGGAGGAAGAAGGATATTGCAGTAAAGCCAGAGTTATGTGAAAGTTTTGTCTCCACATCGCCGTCATGGAGGATAACAGCTCGGTTTCCGATAACGTGCATACACCACATGCCTATCCCTCCCAGGGCAATGGCAGCCGTCACCAGCAAGAACCTTCACGTTCCTTAGCAGTTTGGCGATATTTCAGGCGGAGAAATGCCATATCGTGGTTACATACCAGTTGTACAGGCCAAACCGAGCGGTCCTTCGATGAAGGAGTTCCAGGCAGGTGGCACATCCTGCAGTGCTGATCACGTAGGAGAGGAAAACAAATCCGGCGTTGAAAGTTTGATATATATGTGTTTCGTCAGACCGAGTATCGATATCTTGAAGCATCGTGGATCCAAACAAAGGAGTTCACCCCAGGTTTTTTTTGCTTTATGCACCCTGAAGCTAAGCTCGGAAGGTTTCCAAACGGAGCGTGGCGTAGGGATTGGATGGTCTACCTGTGGAATTAACATGGCCATGTTAGACATGATGCTAAAAACATAGAGATATGCTCTGTGAGCCACAGTCAAGGCTGTGGACAGAGGGGAGAGAGCTATTGCACAATTTGGGTGCGCCGATGTCCGCGTCGTCGGGCAACACACAACATATGGCCGGGATGACAGGGAAAGCTGGGAGGGTCTATGTAGCACTCACAAATCGAACGGTGGCATATATCTCGCAACGAGAGACTAGTTAGCAGCCATTCAGAGGATATCAAGGTTTGGAGGTCCAAGTGGGAGCGCCGAAACGAATGTACAAGTTGAGGGCGCTGGTACACAAATCTTTCCGTGCCGCTGCCGTTGATTGTACTTCAAGGAGAGAATTAAGTAGGTGATGCGTGTGGGGTTCAACGGTTCATGTTCGCAACCCTCAATCGATATATCATGTTCCGTGTTGCAGTCAGCTCTGATTTGAATCGGACTAGGAACTTTGGCGTCGTCGGCCCTTGACGTTCAAACACCCAATGTATCGTTCGTAGGGTCAAGACGAGACAGAGAATGGCGGAATGAGTGGACGGGATTGGAAAGAGAGCTCAGAAAAGGAACGAATGGATAGGAAGAGGGAAGAGAATGTGCAACGGCCGGGAGAAAAGAAAAAAAAAACCAAAGGCATGCAGTGGAGGAACGGAGGAAGGACGCTTTTGAGTTTTGAGATATGGCCAGACCAGAAGCCTCATCTTACCCGGGAGCTGACACTGGGACCCAGGTCTTCCAGGGTCAAGCTGCAGCTCAGAAGCGATTGACCTTGAAAAGAGCCGTGTGCACATGCTGACCGATGTTCTCTCCCAGAGGCATGGATTTGCTCTCCGTCTTTTCCACGAAGGCAATTCGGAGTCCCGGAGAGTTCTGATTTGAGCCAAATCTCAACATCATTGCTTTTTCATCAGATCCCGCCCCCCATCGTGTGTGGACTCTGTGGAGGAAGTTAATTAGTGGTCATGGCGGAGAGAGCGTTCGGCTCCTCTCGTCCATTCATTCGTCGTCCCTGAAGCTTTTTTTTTTCTTGTTTTTTCCGATACAGACGATGGGCCCACGATGTGGTGCGATACAGAGAGAAACTCCACCTCGGGAATTCGAGATCGATTCCGACTCCGCTGTGCAAAGTCGAGACTCCAGACCAGATCGATTATTCTCAGATCGCGCTAGCTAGCGTCAGCCAGTCATTGACCCATAAAAATCGAACCAAGACTGGTAAATTCTGTGGGCTTGAAAAAGTTGCGACCCTTTCGAGGGTCTGGATGATGAAGACATTGTCCAGGAGCTTCAAGCCACTTGCGCGTGCAAGATGCCTGTTTTTTGACACCTGCAAGCCACAATGACAGAAAAGCAGCTAACTCGTGTAAAATGCCATCAGACATGGCAGAAGTCGGGTCTGTCGGGACAGATGGATCCCGAGAAATGATGAATGGGGCCGGGCTGAGAGAAGAAAGACACCTGTCTCCCCTCCGGGAGTCCTCGAAGCAAACGACTCGTTCTCATCCGACACGGTTCGCACTCTCTGCCCACTCCGGTTGGCTGGCGTTTACTAGTAGTGTGAGGACGCTCGCCGAACCCAAGGATGGACGAGGAGTCGCCCTGTAGCCGTGTGGGCTCAGGCCACTCGAGGCGGAAAAGACGCCGTTCAACCTGCGTCAGGGGGGAGTCAAAGGGGCCTCGGAGCGATCCGGAAATGGAGCGGCCGCACTTCAGTTCCTCCTGTGTGAGCGGTGTACGCATAATAATTACTATAGAGTTGAATATTTTATAAATATATATAACGCGTGTGTGTGTGTGTGTGTGTGTGTGTGTGTGTATGTGTCATTGTTTTAACGCCAGATGATCTCAGCCCATAAGGGGCATGTGATCTGAGCCAATACTATGGCGGGTAGAGCAGAACTACCTGTCTAGTGACTAAAATGCACATGGAGCAAGTGGGATGCTGTATATTTAACTCTACCAGCAGAGCCCATGCATCTTCAATACTGAAATTCTCCCCAGACAGAAACATAAGTCCCAGGTCCCTMACCCTGCGGTGTTGCAGTTCCCTGAAGTAGCCACTCCTCCAAGTCCATAGTATCTGCTGGTGTGTAGGAGAAAACCTCCAAAAAGGAAAAGCCTCCACAAGTATTGACGGTATTCGGTGGACAGGCAGTGGTCCCTCTCCGGATTGTGGATCTGGCTCGCAAGCCACTGTATGAGCCACCGATTGGCAGAGATTTCAACCGGGCCGCTGGAGGTCAGGACGGTAATCGAAAGGCGTCAGTATCTGTTCAGGATGCGTGGGCCGGGCCGCTCTCTCGCGTATGGCAGCAAGTTCGATTCGCTTCGCGTCCAGGACGGGTGGACGAGTCCCTGGAGACGGGGCTCAGACAGGGAGGCAGAACCTCCACAATGGCCGCGTTGCTCTTAGCCATCACCATAGGTGATGTTACCAGGCTGCACCACGAGGAGGTGGCAGAGTCGGACTTTGCAGTCCATATATATAACTAGTTACTGTTATAGTTAACTATAACATATCAATTTGCATCGTGTTGCAACTTGTATTTGCAAGTGGTAACCTTGAACAAGCCATCCATCTCGCACAGCGAGTGGCATCAGGCAAAAGTCATGAGCATTGGCTTTTTAACTTTTTGAAGTCCTACTCCTGAGAAATGCTGCAACTTGCTCATGCCTTGTTACGAAGAACATTCTTCTTCGTTCTGACTTCCATACCAAAACGCCAATTTCCTCGGCATATCGACATGGAGCTTCAAACTCCGAATGGCTGGCAAAATCCTTGAATAAGAAGCCTGTTGTCGCATTGATGCGATCACGTTCCAGCTGCCAGAGACGTATTTGGTCAACAACAGTTGGAGGCAATACAGTAGGTGGACCTCCGTAGTTGTTTGAGGTTGACTTCGTGGCATGAAATCTGCGCATCTGTGGGTGCGCGTGAGTGGTCAAGTAGGAAATAATCTGATCTGCAGTTATACCCATTTCGACAGCGCGACGGATCGACTGACGGGTAAGTTTTCCAGTGACAAGGTTTGGAAAGCGATATTTGAGGGTTGTGAACAACGCAATTAGAGAGATTTGGAGTGGAGAAGACGTGTATGCATAAAGGCGAAAGTTGGTTTCAATGATGATAAACCCTGCTCCTGGCTGGTCTGTCCCGCAGGTTAGTCCCGTGGGAGCGAAGATCTCTGCCTTTGGACTGCTCATCGTCATGGAATCTGAAGTAAGCGTTGTAGCCAGTCGGGTAGGATAGAATCGAGTTGATTCGGACGCAGGAGAATGCTGGTACACAATACCAAAATCGGTAAGATCTGCCAACGTCCTTAGTTGGGTAGATGTGAGATGTTTCTTCTCATAAGATTGTCCGAGCTCTAAACTGCTGAGAAGGAAAAGAAAGGAGAGAATCTCGACGGGATCCATTCCAATTGCCTCGGCATTCTCGACATATAAAATCAGTATATGCCAGACTTGGGTGTTGACATCCTGTAGGACGAACGCAAAACCTTCTTGTGTAATCTCAACCCTGCGATCCCGAACTTCTACCAGATGGCATGCCTGAAGTAGTTGTTTCACTCCTCTGCTGAGCGCAACATTCTCCTTTTGGATGCCGAGTGTATTTGTTCCCACCATATATCCGAGAACTCCTTCCCACTGTCTCCTGGCATAGTCATCCAAGTCCGCAATCGAAACCGGGCTTTTGTCCGGTGTTGTACACGGTACTCCAAATGAATACAGTATATCACTGCCAGTGAGCGCTCTGCGGAGTGAAGAACCGAAAGGGTCTGTGACGATATAGGCGCGGACATTGTCTGAGGTAGTTGTGCACAAAAGGATGTGAAGCCTCCCTAGAATAGACAAGGACGTATCTCTCTCACTTCATAATTGACCAAAGTTAGCCTGCAGCATCGTTGATTGACAGATATCTCATTTTACCGTTTACTCTCTGACTTCACCCAGAGCTCCAGCTCTGTTGCGGGCAAAGGATCCTTCAAATAAAGCAATGCCATCACGAAACATTTTGCTTCAAGCAAGAATTCAGCAATCTCATCAAAAATGCCTCTAAGAGGACTGGGGATGTACTTACCTAAGTCAGGTAGCATTCTACGGAAAATAGCGAGGGCTGTCGATGGTTGTTCGTAAAGCTTCCGAAAAACCGTGCCTGGAAGACTTTCCAGGAATTCAAGCGTCCTGTAGGAAGAAGTAGCCATCCTTTTGAATATGGAAGAAGTCTTTTCTGGATTCCCTGTTATTTTTCCACGACACTCGTTACAAGATCAATTTGGCACTGAATGAGAGCTGTGTTCTTACAGAGGCGGTCATGTGCAAAAGGGTTGTCACGATTTTTTTGGCGTACGGCGAGCCACACCCAAAATCGTAGATAAGTAGGAGACCAAAAACAGCAAACTTCAAAGCCCTTCAACTTTGCACTTATTTATATGTAAAATGCCATACAGAATTACCAATTGAAAGAAAAATTAATTATTGAGCTTCTGCCACATCAAATACCTATCCCAGAGATCACTGCAATGGCCAATTGCTACACTTAAACAGTATATATATAGAGTCAATTGAAATCTCAATCATTTTGCAGCTCCATGCATCCCTATTTCATTTACTGGCAGCAAAGTGACCATGGACATCTTTTCGGTCGCAGAATAATTTGCCGTGTGGCCGGTTCTCTTAAGGACATAGTGCACCGCATTCGGCATGTTGTCTGATAATTCCGCAACCCAACTGCACGGAGTGACGGGGTCCAATTCACAGCTCAGTAGAAGTGTCGGGTTTGTCAGATTCTACGGCACGTCCAAGATGCGGTAGTCAATTGTCTCCCTGAATCGAGCGAACGCCCTCCGCAGCCCGGCCCGCCAATAATCTCGGATCATGATAGCTGTCATTGAAAGTGGTTCGTTCATACTATTCGAGGCGAGCGCAAGCAAAGTCTTGAGAACGGGTCGGCGGCTTTATCCATTGTCGGACCCTGCAGAACAAGTCGATCGACTCGATCTGGCCAGCGACGAGTGAACTCTGCAACAATCTGACAGCCCAGGGAATTGGAGACAAAGAGCCTTCCGTAAGCCTGAAGTGTCCATCCAGTCGTGCAATCCCTGCGCTCATTGACTTATAGAGATTTTACCACTCTTCTTTATTGCTTTGGAAGAGAGCCCGAACCCAGGGAAGTCAGGTATGGAACCGCGAAACCATGGTGCAAGATGTCTTCCAAGATCATGTAGGTAGCTACTGGCGACCACCATTCCATGGACGAGCACCACTGGAGGTCGCTCGTAGTACGCTTCCGACTGCAGAATTTGCTCACGTTTGAACGCATCTCTCATTTTGGACAAGGTCTCCCATCGAGCGAGGGGGGGGTGGTTCAGAGTGTGAAGATCAGACTCATAACCCGAAACGCAATAACTGTAGGCGAATATTAGGATCAAAACCTATGTCCATCGACATATTGGCAGATATGCTAATGGAAAATGAAGTCATACAGCGACGAAAGATGTCGAAACTCGTGGGGAGTAGTAGTCATGGGAGGCTGCTGATTGATAATTAAATGTACAATAGTTAACTACAGTATTTAGTTTGGCTCCGCGACTGAAGTATATGATGTCACCTGGCATCATATAAAGGGTCCTCGGCCACTGAACGGCCAACCAGCAAATCTACCCTCTTCTCCTTTTTTCCCGCACAAAATCACGAAAATCTTCAACACATCCTTGCTATCCGTGAGCATAGGCCAAGCGGGTGGTGTCGGATTACGTCTACTTATGTTAAAATGTAATAAGGTGCTGGTAAGATGCTCAACCAAGTCGTCGGTGATCTGAATTTTAACTCGCCTCAGGCTTAACTTGGTTAAAAGTTTCCAACATACACAGCATATATCAGGAACAAGCTTCAAGCATGGAAAATCAGGAGCTGCTCAATGAACGGCCAGAAAACGAAAAGCTAAGGAATAATTGGAAAAGAGGAACAGAATGTAGAGAAAAAAAAAAAAAGACAGACAGCAGACAGGATCATCCTCATCATAGAGTAGTACACTCTCATAGCACCTCGCTATCCAAAAAAAAATACGCACAAGGGCAAGATTGAGAAGGAATAAGAATCATGCGTTGAACAGATACATCTCATACGAAAGAAAAGAAAAGGAAAGGAAAAGAGCATGACGAAAACACAAACAAAATCCGTCGTTCACCATCAGTTGCTTCCACCATTATGGTCATCACTCTCATTCCAGATCTTCTCGTACACCGTGCCATGGCACATCCAATCCACCTCGCGGATCCTGTTCAAGGTCTCCACGATCTTGCCCACCTCGCTCACAAACTCGGGCATACCTGCGGCGGCAAGGCTCTGACTTGCCGTCGTGGTGGTCCGTACGCGCTCGCTGGCACTTGATGCGCTCAGGCGAGCAAGAATGTGAGCCCGGAGCCGGGACAGCATCAGCCGTGCTACAGGGTCAGTAAAGTACGTTACCCCGCTCAGAGGGGCTGCAGAGTCGCCCGATGATGGGGTCGACGAGGTTCTTGACAATTCAAACGTATTGGAAGATGGCCCCGCAGACACAGTCACCCTTGATGGAGAAGACGCCGACGCTGCGACGGACGCCGCAGTTGCCGGGGTCAGCACGCGCCTGATCGTCGCAAACACCTGGCTTCGCGTGGCCGCAGGCATTGGATGCGTGGAGTCGAGGATCGACTGAACTCGTTCGGGTTTGATGCCCGCAAAGTCGAGAGACATTATCCGCTCCGCCTCGCCTTTCCACTGCGACCGCACGTCGCGCTTGAGGAGGTTCTTCGTACTCAGCAGGATCGAGGCTGTCGCAGCGATCTTGAAGCACTGTGACCGAAGAACCCCGAGTCTTGCAAAGTCCAGATCCAACGTCTCTGGAACGCGGTCTCGACGGAGACCACCATTGCTCAGAACCAAATCAACCAGTCCCTGTGCATAGATCTTGGCCACTGGTGGCTGCACATCAGTATTCGCATGCTCAGGGTCCTTTTTCTTCAACTCATCGATTACTGCAGAACGGCTTGATCTCCAAAACGCCCTAGTTCGTTCCAAGGTGACAGTTCCATTATCCACATCTCGGTTGAAGGCACGTTGTTCGTACCCCGGTCCCTCTTGAATAAGCTGAGGTGCCGCCATCTGGAGCATGAAATTTGTGTGATCCAGAGACAGCAAGTCGATGATCCCCATCAGCCTTGCAAGACGGTCGATCGCATCTCCGGACTTATCTGTCGCAAATGCTTGCACCTCTGGATCACGATATGGAGCACAGAGCTTCGGCAGGATGGCGCCCATGAAATCGAAGAACGCGTCGTAAGAAAACGTACCAGCATTGCACTGGTTCGCAATGTAGGTTGGATCCAGCACTTCACTGATAAGATTATATAATGAATTCCCGGGTTTCAGCAACCGTAGCAACCTATCTTGAATGACAGTGGCCATCGCAACCGTCCAGTTCGTTCCCAATCCCGCATCGACATCCTTCCTCATCATTTCACACATGTGCTGCATGATCTGTCGGCGCACTTCCGTATATGGACCTTGCTCAATCCTGAATTCTCGGTTGATCATCAGTTCGTGAACAAGCTCTCTGTTGTCTGGGAGCGCTGTCAGCGCCCTGGTAAATCGTTCCTGAGGTGATATCTCTTGCTCATTTTGCTGCTGCTGCTGCTGCTGCTGCTGCTCCGGCAGCTGCGACTCTGCGGACGTAAAGGTTTCACGTAAAGGAGACTGGGCGCCAGCCTCTGAAATCACGTCTTCCTCAGAAGACGGGGGAACAGTTACGGCGCGCGGGATCGCCTGGGCTGAGGCCTCGTTTCGCTTCTTGTCCCGCTTCGCCTTCCGCAGTGCCTTTCTGACCATATCCATTGCTTTGTCCGGTCCCGCCAGTCGCTTCAAGCGCGCCAGCAGGAGGATTTGATTATGGCGGATTCCCTGTTGGTAGTCATCGGCCACTCCTCCGTCGTGGTCGTCCTTGACGGTTTGCCATATGAGTTCCAGTTCAACAAATTGAGCCAACATGATCTCAATCAGAACGGTCGAGTCGTGAGATTTCCAAGCATGGAAAGCAGAACAAAAAGTGTTATACACTTCCAACAATGCCTGAAAGTCACTTGACATAGCTGCAGATGAAAGACCAACTGTAGCGATCTGAGAGATGACTTGCTCAAAGTTCACCAGCAAGTCGCGTCCTTTGGCAATCAGATCCTCCTCCTGTTCTCCTTGGGAACTGAAGACCTGAGCCGGGTGGGCCAGTATTAGGTAGCTGCTGAGAAAGACACGGACTGCACCACGTTCTCCCATGGTGCCTCCTTCAGCGTCCTGCAATCCACAGATTCGGAGAACTTTGGCAGTCGTACTCAGAACATTTTCCTCCGACAAAAGGGTGCAAACCTCTTCAAATTTCATGGCACGAATTCTTTCCAGAGAAAGGCCCAGCGTCCTAAATTTGCCAATGACCGTACGGGCATGGTGGTTGCGCCACGCTCTTTGGATGATACGAGCCGCAGAGGTGCGGCTCATCTGCCTCATTGTCGACTTGCAAGGCTTCTTCTCCTTCGCCTCAACCGATGGAAGACTAGCGGTGCGAGGTCGCCGACCACTTTGCTGGTAGAGCAGCCTTCGCCTCTCTACCTCGGCGAACTTCACATCCATCTCCAAGCGAAGTCTCGCGTACTCTGCTGCCTTCCGCGCCTTGGTATCTTCTGCTTTTTTCTTTGCACGGCGCACTTCCTCCTCACATTTGGCCGTAATCTCAGCCAATATCCTCTCCCGGGCCTGTTGCGCAGCAAGCGCCCGCTCCTCCCGTAACGCATTTTTCGTTCCCTTCTTGACGAGCGCCGCCCGAAGCCTGACCCTCTCTACATGTGCAGCCCTGTCAGCCAGTCGCGCCTTGCGAGACTCGATGATGGACGCGCGCCGTAGTTGCTGTGCCAGGTGGTCGCCGTGGGCCCCCCGGTGCGTAGACAAGCCTGAGTGATGCGAATGCAGAGACGATATGGAGCTGCGACGTGATGGAGAGGCAGACGCATGACGGCGAAGACCGGGCCTTTGATAGAATCGGGCGGCAAGGTGGGGTGGGAGCGTAAAACCGCCGGAGGCATCGGCAGCAGAAGTCATCTCAACGTCTTCCGCGGGCAGCGTGTCCGACGTTGACGTCTGGCGAGCTGTCGCATCCGGAAGGTGAATCTCGATATCAGAATTCCGGCGGAGCATCATGTCCGGTTGCTGGCAGTTTTGCATTTCTAGAGCATTCTCCCTTGAACTTTCCTCGGGCTGGTGGCTAGCTCTGGATTTCGCAGAGGCAGGCTTCACGATCCAGCAGACGCAGGAAGAGATCGACCTTCCAAGAGGTGAACGGAGAGGCGAAACGACGCTGGAAGTCTGAAAGGTCTAAAGGCCGTTTTGACGTCCTCGTCAGTCCTTCAGCAGATATTTTGTCGTACGTTGCGGGTTGCGTTTGTGTCGGCGGGCGTTTCATAAAGAAAGTGAAAGGACCGGGCCAAGAATAGAAACACCTTGGCCGGCAAATCAAACGCACTACTACGGTCAAAATCTGATCGCGAGGAGGCAAAAAAAAGGGCTAAATGAAAACCTCACAGTATGGAGCACTCCGTAATCGACAAGACCAGGAAAACAAAGTAGCAAGAGAAGTGGTTCAAAGTGGTCAGTGTGAGCAAGAAGTGGGAGGGTTGAACTCACCCAGCCATGCCGTCATGTGCCATCGACAAGCATCGCAGCAGCTGTACTTTACTGGTACTATATAAACACCATACAAACCCTATGACATAAGAGGTACCTCTGAGGTACCAGGCGAGTAACCACTAGAACTTCCAAGTCTGATCGTCTTCCAAAGTCCCTGAGGCTTCCTTGGGGGAGTTTACCAGCCTACACATCGCTCGCGACCGTTTCACATTACTGAACGTAGGCTGAATAAAGGTACGACCTCCCATTCCTGTACTCGATAGTGGTACGAACTACTACGTACCGCTAGTACTAGAGTTCAGAGTCCGCCTCGATGATCAGAACGCAGCATTTATTCTTACTATCGTTACAGAAGCGTGTTTCAAAGTCTGGCCGGTCCGGCATGTCGATCAAGCATCAGCATCCGGTTTCTCCGCTCTACAGCCTCGTATCGGATCCCAGAAACTGCTCGGGAACTTGAACCACCTTGTCACGGATATAGTCTGCAAAGCCCTTCCCCAGGGAATCCAGTTTCGTCGAGCTGCTGACTCCCCGGCCCAGAATTCCGTAAATGACAAAATGCACCGCCCACAAGCGAGGAAATTCGACGCGCTCAATGAAATATCCCCGGTCATCCTCACCCAGCAGCTGTCGCATGCGATCCCGGGACATGTAGGTGCGGAACCAATCCCAGAGTGCGGGGGATCGAACAAAGACTCCAAAATTGATATTGGCACCTTTGTCCCCTGACCGTCCGAGAGCAATGTCACCCAGCCGTACGGCTCGAGTAGGTCCAAAAGAACTCAGGTCCACGGGCGAAGGAGTGTCATAATTCTTCCGCGGCTCGAGAGCTTCGTATTCTGGTGGATGTCCCGACGGAATGGTAGTGTCGACATCGCCACTGGGACCTAATATGCTGACGGTTTCATGGAGGGCCTCTTGAGGGTAGACCGCCGGATAGAAAGCCAGATAGGGTCGAGGCACCGCGGTTCGCATATCCAGCGAGAGGTGAAAGCCTGGTGTCAAACTCGTTGAGTAACAACTACATACTACTAATCTAGGGAGTCAGGGCATCAAGTACCTGAGAAATGCTGCATGGCGAATTCACCCATAGTCTTTCCAACCGCCATGACGACGTCTGGCTTGCTTGCTTGAGCAAAGACACGGCAATATGTTGTGCTTTGCAGCTGGTTGCTTGGATTAGCCGCCGGCATACCGATCCTGCCGTGGTTTCCGTCAGTTGACAACGCATACACAGTTATGTAGAACTGCACGTCTGCGTCACCGAGAGGGGGGGCGGAAATCAAGGACGCACCTCTGGAATTCTAAGACATCGAACTGACCAGCGTAGCCATTTTGAGCCAATCCGAATCGAATCTGCTTCTCGAACAGCTCGTATTTCTTGTCCGTGCCATATCCCGTCGCATTCACTAAGAGTTGCGCTTCATATCCTCCGCGATAGAAGATGGCCAGCTTTGTCGTCGGAGGCGGCGGCGCACCCGTGACCCCTGAGACCCGAACTCTGGGCAGGCACCAGTACAGTGAGGAGGTTGGTCTTTTGTCGAGGGCCGTCATGAACTTACCTATCCTTGCCAATGTCCTCGATCACAATGTTTTGCGTATACGCTTTCACATCGCCTGAGACGCACGCAATGCATCAGCAGAACGTGAACATGATATCAATCGAGAATCTATGGGCAGGAGCTCGACTCACTGTTCAGATAGATGTCTCCTTGAAGCTCATAGAGAAACTGGCACTTGACGACGTCCACGTTGACGATTCCGTTTGTGTTATCGTGCTTGGTTATCACGCATGTCCCATCCCTGTCGATCTCGGCGATTCCAAATGGTAGATCCAGAAAGAGGTCTGTGGGATAATCCGTGAAGCCGGAGAAGTTCGATCCGGTCACGTATGCAGAACACTCTATCAAGTGCCCTGCAACGAGGGCACCGGCGAGAGCATTGTAGTCTGTATCACACCATCCATGCCAGTACCACGCCGCCCCTATGACGGGGGAAGCATCCGCGACCCGGCCGCAGATGATGATATCCGCGCCGTTCTCTAGCCCCTTAACAATCGCCCTAGCTCCGAGATAGGCATTGGCAGAAACAATCGGCTTGTGTTTCGTATCCAACAGGTCGAGTGTGTGCTCTTGCAGTCTAACTTGGTCGTTATGTGAATCAAGATGCGCGGGTAACGCACCGGTCGTTTCCAGACTTTCCCGCACTTCCTTCACGAGATCATCGCCGGCCACGAACGCGACTCTCAAGTCATATCCACGGCTCCGGACCTAGAGATATCGCGTTAATAGAGAGACAGTCAGTAGGAAAGTCCAACAGGAAGGACCTTACCAGGTTGTTAATCTCACACGCTAGTCCCCTGGGATTCAAGGCCCCCGCGTTAAGTATAACCTTAATTCGCTTTTCCCAGAGGACATCGATCGTTTGCTGTATACCATCAAAAGCGTAGGGATCGTATCCCTTGTGTTCTCCGGCAGCCATCGCCTCCGCATGCTCGGCCAGATTCATCTCTATGAACGTCTGTATTAGTCTGGGAGCTGGAGCGCTTAGCTCAAGGAGTCATTTCTGACCAGCAAGGTAGTCTCCGGTGATAAAATCAACATCCCCCAGCGCGGCTTGACGATACATCTGGTACCCCGGATCCCCTACACCCGTATTCTCAGCCTGAGTTCGAAGTCGCCAGAACCTCATATCGTTCACGAGTCCAGTGGATATCGGGGTCGGTACCTCGGGCTCCAGAGCAGTTTGCAACCCTCACGGGTCTCTGGCCCTTGTTGGCCCATCTAAGGTTTTCACTTTGAATCACCATCTTGCTTTGGGGGAATGAGCAGCCAGGTTCGACGACAGTCCTTGTAGGCAGAGCTTAAGGAGTTGAAGGCAGCATTTAGGCGATTTGGTCGCCACCTATCAACAGCGGACTCTCCCATCGGTTTAATAGGCGAATCGAAGCCTCGGCTTTGTTCTCTGAGTTCGCGGCCCTCCGGCTAGTCCTGAGAAGAGAGATACTTGCAGCAACCGCAAGTAAACTTCGTGGTGTCAAGAGAGTGGGAAAAAAATAACTTGGTCAGTCACACCCCCTCGGTTAACGGTAGAATCGCTATGAGGGGTTTGCGGGGGATACTGTAGCCTTCTTCGCATCAATCATTCCATGCCACACATCAAACGAGAAACTGAGACTGCTGAAAACAAAGAGGGCTGACGAGTAGTGCTACGACTACTGAGGACTGACTTTTGCGTTTCGCGCGCAATGCGACTTGTCAACGCGTTTAGACCGCCCAGTTCAACCCTTTTGTCTCGACAAGTGGCCACTCAGTCGGGCACAGAGTAGTAAGTAGTACATAGTACGACTTCATTCATAGTAGTGTACTCTGGATGTACCCGATTCCGTGACGGGGAGCCTGCCGACGCGTGTTAGGTTTCTAACCTTTTGCGCCAGCAGGTCAGAGCGTGTCCGGCAATTCTATGCCAACATCATACTAGTAGTGAAGGCATTCAATGTGAGTCGTAATCTAGTCCGTAACTGTGAATTTTCTTGTAACGTTGTGTCAACCACATTGTCATACTACTACGTATGTCCAAAGTACTACATAGTACATACATATATATAGTAGGTAGTATGATGTACTGGTAAAGCAAGTTGTCTCGTGAACGAGTTGAACTGCGTGAAATGCGCTCATCCCCACGGGGGTCGATTGTCGAATGTTGATTACACGGCGGAGAATCTGCCAATTAATGTAAGGAACCCTGAGGCACGCCATTTGGGAGGAACCTCACTCTGATACATAGTAGTACTACTCCTACTACATCGTAACTGCTTACAAGGCCTGCTGCAGCCCTTTCATCAAGTGAACCAACTTCTCCCTCAATCGTACCAGGAGGCTACGACTCCTGTCAACCGACCTTTTTTGATCTTGGTCTTTGTGTATGCGCCCTTTCTTTACAACGTGGATCGCTGTTCCACTTCGGCCATACGTCTTTCGACTTTCAACGAACAGATCGACCCCGCTTTGACTGCAAATAACACGTTTCATTTTTATTATTATTTCTTTTTTCTTTTTGTTTTCTCTCTTTGATTTTTTTGATATTTTTATAACATCACCTTCAAACATCCAAAATGGCCGATCAAACCTACAGATTCAACATTACCATGAGCTGCGGGGGCTGCTCGGGCGCCGTTGAGCGTGTCCTCAAGAAGCTGGATGGTATGTCCAACCCGTGTGCCCCGCAGACCAGATACATATGCCCTCCCTTTCTCTTCTGCCGATCGAACGCCCCGTGGCGTTTTCCAATCTGCCCGCGCTTCTCATGACTCCTTGGTGGAGAAAGCAAGTTGTGAATGATGACTAACAGACAGGCGTCCTGGCGTCTTCCTTCAACCAGGCGTGAAATCGTTCGATGTGAGCCTAGAAAAGCAGACCGCGACAGTCGTCACTGAACCCTCCGTGCCTTACGAGAAAGTCCTTGAGACCATCAAGAAGACTGGCAAGGCTGTGACCAAGGGCGAAGCCAACGGCGCCGAAATGGCTGTTTAAATGAGGGAACGGAGTCGGGCCAAGGTTTGGTTTTTATTCGATAAATGTGGCATGGCTTGAAACGTACACACCTGTTGGCCTTTACGGTACTTCATTCCTTTTGTGTGTTCTCCTTTTGGGTTTCTTTTTTATTTCTATCCTCGCAGATTTTTGGGCCTCGGCCTTATCCAGCCTGAGCGAGTACATCCTTGATCCAAGACGCATAGCAAATGGCACAATATATCTAGCGGTTCCGCAACTTGTGATTAAAGCTCCTGAAAGAATTATATAAAAACACCTGGGTATTATTAGATCTTTGGCAACACCGCTCGTCTGTGTTCAAACAAGATACGCGATGCGGCAACGTAGAGTTGAAAGCACCATGAAACAATCAATACGCGAAAAAGAAACACGACGCCAGATCCGTCTTGTATCCCTGTGGTATATGGTCACACACCTCCCGATCGTGTTCCACCCAGCGACAGAAAATCGGTTGAGACAAATTCCACCGAGTAACCCAATGCATAACAACTTCCACCACAAAACTTAAAACCTATTAATGGCCGGCAGCAAAAACTTCGCTTCTTGGACGCACACGTTGATGGTATTCGTAAGTAGATCGTTGGTCAGGAGGTGCCATTCTTCCCTGGGAACATTGATAAGGTGGCCGTTGAAAATCGTCAGTCGGATAGTAGCTAACAGTTGATTGGTCAGTGACTACCTCGTTGACGAGCACAGATGAAGTTTGGATTAAAGAGGAAATCAGAATCTTGCCGATAAGATTCAGATCATTGAAGCGTACCGTTCATGATGTAAAGGACCGCGAGAATTATCAATCTCCGGAGGATGATAACCGTGTTGAGCAGATGAGTTTCCCCCAGATTCGGGGTTGTGGAGACGAGGGTGATGAGCCGCTTGATACGGGTCTTGAATCGGATCTCTGACAGACGAAGAATGAAAATTGGGAGGCGGAGGCTGAACTGGCCGACTGCTGGGAGGGATACGCCTTTCTTCCGCCTCGTATCTACGTAGTCCAGAAGGCTGCATCCCAGTTCCGCTACCAGTGGTAGCTGTCACCTCTCGAGGAAAAGCTATAGGTTTGTACCCTGGCGGTGTTTCACGACCCTGCCACTGAACAGGACGGACAAAGTCATGAGCATACATCTCCGACCTTGCCGCTGGTCTTGGACCTGATGCGAACTCTCGCCTTTCTGGTGAGTTTGATCTAACTAACACTGGGTGACTTCTGTCCGACCCGTAAATGTGGGCATTTGGAGGTTCAACTTTCCCAGGTGAGAGAAGTAAAGGATCATGTTGCGAAACGATGGAATGAAGAAATTGTTTAGATCTGATGGGAGGGTTGTCATCTCTAAACATGTAACCGGCACCATCAGATCTAGAGACAAAGCGAGGAGACAAGGGGGTATGTCTTTGTTCATGGCCAATGATGTCACCAGGTCCCTGGTTAATAGAAACGCCATGAACTGGGGGCCCGTTGGCAACTGGCCTCCGGACGAGCCGGAGGCTGGGCTGCTCTAGGCGATGACGGTATGCGGGAGTGAATTCCCCAGAGTGGAAAGAAGGCTGGCCACCTACTGACTCCCCAATACGATGTTCCGGTGGATGTAACGCTGGGTATGGAGTAGTCTCCAAGTCTGCAGTCGAGGATGGGAGATACGTCCTGCCTCTGTCAATCCGTATTTCTTCAGGAGCAATGCCCCCGTGTTGTACCTTGTATCTTTTTCGAGGGGAATGGTATCTCTCGCTACTAATTCCAGAAAAGCTGCCATTTCCTAATGAGCTGTCCATGGCGCTTGGTCTATGCGGTAATTCTTGTTTTGAGTCTTCATAGGTGTCGCGTTTTCTTGCCAGCAGATTGAAACCTGACCTCTCTTGGGCGGATATGTCGGTAGAACCAGGGTCCTCAATTGATGGTAGAACACGATGCATTGGCTCACCAGCACTTACACCCGGTCTCACAGAATGTGGCATAGGGTCCCTGGGCACTGGATACCTCACCTGTTCAGAAGATATATCTAAGCGGCTGCGAGATCGAACCACAGACGACGGCTCCATCAACTCCGGCGGCGCAAAGTCATACTCTGATTTCCGAGGACCGCCTGCCCTTTCGAAAACAGTGCCATCTGCCATCCTGATGATATCGGGGGGGTCGCGACGTCTTGTCTGCAAAGAGTATCCATGCTTAGTCAGTAGGACGGAATGGGGTATTCCAATTATATGTAACGACCCCACGAAGACAGTTATAAGGCGCCTTACATAAGGTTCTTGTACGCCTTCTCTAGGCAGCATACTGGTTGCTTGGTCAACAAGACGCTGGGAAGGCAATGCTTCCCGAATTTCAGAGGTGCGAAAGTAATCATCCCGATCAATCGGCCTCCGAACAAGAAGAGAGGGGGGATACGTCGATTCGGCTGAATTTGTGAGTTGAGCACTGGTATGCATCGGGGCGGCTTCCCTAAATCTGTCAATAGCACGGTCCCAGGCCTGGTATCTGCTAAACCCTCTGCGATCGATTTTGTGTTTGTGGATTTTCCGCTTCCGTGGGGTCTCGGGAACAAAACGAAAGCCGGGGGGTGCTTCATCATCGGACTGATCTTGGGCTTGATTCGGGTCAACGGGGCCTTCTTTTCCAAAATTCACAGGCTTGGTCTGAAGTTCTCCAACAAGAGTTCTGGTTGAAACAATTTCGACACTGGAATCGCGTTCTGCAAGAGACGCGTCGGTGGAATCGCTTTCGCTATCATCATCTTCGTCGTCGGAAATGACAATTACTTCCCGGAAGACGTCTTCAAGTTCTACCTTTCCGTTCTCATCATCTCCACGCCACTCGACTAGTTTGGTAAGGGTGGGCTCTTCAACAGCGGCCCGAGCTTCCTGGAAGGATGTAACTCTAAGAAGTCGGTCGTAATCGGTGTATAAATGACGGATGTGGGCGACCACGGCCAGTTGAACTCGGCGCGCCAAAGGTAGTTCAACAGCGGTTCCAACTTTTCGCTTCCCCTACTTACCAGTTAGCTGTGAATAGCTGCGTGACGCCAACCTACCTTTTGGAACGCAGTCTTAATTATTTGATTCAAATCCTTATTTGGAATGTTAGGGAACAAGTCCTTTATCGCATCCCGAGCTTCGGCGTTGATTGCGTTTTGGGACATTTCTGAATCTGCTCGCCTCCTGGATGATCCCTGCTCATAGGACATAACTTTCCCTGTCGTAGACAAATAGAACCCTCGCTCCATACATACTGTAGCTACGACGACGCTTGGGAAATGATATCCAATTCTATGAACTTGCTGGGAGAGGTCATGCATGCGTTGATGAGGGGTAGTCTAGGGACGCTTGGTGTTAGAATACGAGCCTCAAGGGTGTGGGGAAACTACTCACAGAAACAGTGTATACTTTATGGCCCTCCTTTCGGCACATTTCTTTGCACGCGTTAGTGAACACTGGATTTCCTGCAGGAATGAACGTGTATCCGGGAGGCGCTTTGGCTTCAAATGATATCTGATTTGAGGGTTAACATCTTCTCCAGAAGAAACCTTCAGTATCAAAGACACGTACAACACTCCGAAGTTTCTTCTTTTCCTGAGTGATACTCTCCATGATAATTTTGTGTTTCCGAACCTTGGGTTTTGTGACTTTGCTGCGCGTGGCCACGGCTTGGGCCGAGGCGGCGCGAGCATGAACCCTCGTCATCTTTCTGGCGGTTTACCTATCAAAGTCGTGCACGCTCGACAGGAAAATCTTAGTTATCCTATCAAATGTATACCTATCGTATGGCCATGATGGGCTGGTAAGTGAAACAAAAAGCTGAAAGGTTGAAAAGCTGCTAACCAGCTCAGGCACGAAGCCTTTAGGAGAGGTAAGCAGCGTGCTGTTGACAGGTCAGTTAGATACGGAGAAGTATCCCAGCCAGGACATGTACAATGTAAACCTTGGACGATCCTCGGACATCATCGTTCGATGAAACTTCCCCGATTCAGGTCCCAAGGGCAACGAAGTGATGGTGGAGGAGTGTGCGGTTTAGTGTTGGAAGTTGGGAAGAAACCGACCGTTTAAGGCGAGTAACACGTGACTCGGCAATGTCAAAAGGCGGCTCTGACACGGAACGAACTAAACTGAGCACACATGACCGCACTCCGTCTGTGTGAGCTTGTCAAACACTTTTTCATATTCTCTTCTGTATCGGCACATGTCTGTTGTATGAAAGACACAATGATGGATAAACTGATTTGTAGTAACTAGGAAAAATAAAAGGTTAGTAATAAATGGTTAATAACATAAACAATAGGTGAAATTCTCTCCCAGTTGTAGCATGTTCCATTTCAGTATACGGAGTACCGGCAGTGTGAAATGAAAAAAAATAATTGAGCTCCAACTGCGAGTCGAACGCAGGACCGTGCGATAGTAGCTAACACTGCAATCGCACGCTCTAACCACTGAGCTACTGGAGCTTTGCTTACTGAGCAGTAAGTAACTTAAACAAAAATAATGTAGCATAAGATGCTAAACAAGACTATTCATCATGATGGAGCTTAGATAAGAAGAGAAGCATGATTGTGACTCCGAGAAGAATGGGAGAGATTTTGGCAGTCAAGACTCTGTCACACAAACCAGGTAATCTAAGAGGGCTTCTGGCAATGCAGCTCGCTCTCCCTCGATGACTATTGCCTGACAGTCTTTTCTTTTCTTCAAACGCTCTCAGAAGCTATTTTTATCACCAGCATCCTCACTTGTTCAACAGCCGGTCCTCACGAACGACAAAGCGGGCCCATGTTGAAAAGTATGAGAACTGGTGGACTAGTTGATCTTTCCTGCGACCCATGCCCGGATTGACCAATGAGTAACTACATTACCTCTTTCGTTGACCCCCTTTTCCGACAAGCCCGCCGATTCTCAGAAGGCTCCCAGTCGTCATCGTCCCAATTTTCCCAAAGCGAAGAGCGGCAGAGAGTCAGTTCTATTGATAGAGATGGGCTGGAGGGCGATATAATTCGTGCAGAAATATCCAGAGAAAGGCGCGAAACATGGGCTGGGGATACTGTTTCCGCCTTGCATTCGCGTTCGCACCTTGTTTGGACTGCCAATAGCAATGACCGCCGAAATCTTTTTACGATGGATCATAGTGAGAGGTTGGAAGAACTGGGCTCCTTGTCTTCTGTCCCAGCACCACATGTGCTCACGGAGCGTGGGAATGGGCCTCTGCCTTCTCCCAGGCATGATCCATCGGAGCCTGTGAGACGTTCGTCGAGTCGATCTACTGTACACGACATAGCCGCCTCTGCTGACTTCGAAATCTCTCCTACTAACGAAGAGCGCAATCAAAATACTACAGTATTGGAAGATGCGGAATCTGATTCACCAGTTTCTGGAGGTGAACCAGGGGTATCGGATTCAACGCTGCCTGCAGATGATGGAATGAGCACAATGAGACGCCGAATACAGGATATACAAAAGTTAGAGATATCATCCGTTGAAAAGGCTCGATTAGTTCATAGTCTCATGACTGAGAACTATCGTGCTTTGCGCTCAACTCATCACACAGAACCCACACGTGCGGAGCATTCTTCAAGGAGTCCAAGCAAAAAGCGATCGTGTACTCCAATATCCCCGAGAAGTAAAGAATCTTTTGACCAACTTTCACTAACTCCTGCATCCATGTCATCCAATTCTGTCACTGCAGGCCCTTACTACCTTACCTCTGCTGATTTGGAACCGACGTATGTTCCAAAGCGCTCCAGACGATCCAATGACACTGAGAACGCTCTGTCCATCCCAAACGAAGTTGATTCGGACATCATGTCAGACGAGGACGAGTTTGACGATGGCCCACAACTTGGCTGTGAACATTATAGCAGAAATGTCAAGTTACAGTGCTATACATGCAAGCGATGGTATACCTGCCGGTTCTGTCACGACGCCGTCGAAGAACACTCGTTAGAACGAGGGAAAACAGAGTATATGCTTTGCATGCTTTGCAAGACGCCGCAACTAGCGAGTCAGTGGTGCAAATCCTGTGGGGCCATAGCCGCCTCTTATTACTGCTCTATATGCAAACTCTGGGACAACGATAGTAGAAAAGCCATCTACCACTGCGCTGACTGTGGAATCTGCCGTCGTGGCCAAGGACTTGGAAAAGACTTTATTCATTGCAAGGTGGTGTACCATACCTAGTATCCCACAGAAGCCGGAGTCTGACTTGAGAATAGACTTGTGCAGCATGCATATCCATCTCGATCGCGGAAACGCATCGATGCATTGAGAGCTCAATCAAATGTGATTGCCCGATATGCGGAGACTACATGTTTACATCACCCGAATCTGTCATCCTAATGCGCTGCGGTCATTCCATGCACGAGAAATGCTATGCTGAGTACCAAAAGACATCATATCGGTGTCCGATATGCTCCAAAACTATATTGAACATGGAAGCACAGTTCAGGAACCTAGATCGCACCATCGAGTCTCAGCCAATGCCTCCGGAGTTTAGAGATACCCTTGCCATCATACATTGTAATGATTGCCGCGCGAAGAGCCTTGTTAAGTTTCACTGGTTGGGTCTGAAGTGTGGCGTGTAAGCACACCCTATTTAAGACCTAAAGCAAGGGAATGTTTGCTAAGAACTTTTCTACAGGTGCGAGTCATATAATACCAACCAGCTGCAATTACAGTCCAACCACCCCGGAGCAGACCAGAACGCTCACTCTACAGAAAATGGGGCAGCTGAAACAATAGTGAACTCGGTCACAGGCTTACCAGCATCACATCCTATGACTTCGCAGGAAACTGATCCAATGCCTCTGGCAGAGGCGAGTAGCCCGAGCAATTGCCACCTTTCACCATCAAGCGCTCCGCAAAGACGCAACGTTTTAGCTTCGTCCCCAAGGATTACCAATTATTTCGGCATCAGTTCCCGTCGCGATTCAACCACCCAGAATGAAAAGGGAGCTACTGCTAGCAACAGCAGCAATGACGATTTTTGGGGATTGCGACTACTGAGTGTGCTTGGGAACCTCGATATTGGCAGTGAAGATGGAGACGAAGACGAAAGCGAAGATGAAGAGGATGAGGAAGAGGTTGATGAAGCAGAAGAGCTTGAAAATAATTCTGACGAAGACGGGGATGATGACGGCGATGCTATTGATATCTTTGGCCACCGCTAGACTGGATTCGAACCAGTGCTGTGCCCAAGAACAGGTATGTTAAGGAGCCTCGGAGGCCTGACTCCGTTAATAGCTTTTCAATTGCTCGGTTTTCCCGCGATTCCATTACCTTGATGCTCGACAGGGACAAAGTATAAGCTGGCGGCTGACTCAAGTACTTACACTTATGCGGAATATAATTGGACACAGCATCTCAGCTTCAAATCTAGGGCACCTTCTCAGATGTCTGATAAACTCTAGACGCTTTACATGTATTTATGAGAATAAATTGTTCACGGAACATGTCCACTCATAATGGATTGCTATCTCTTCGAACCCTTTAGAGTTTAACAAGGTTATGATTAGTGTGTGAATATAACAATTGGAATCAAAATCCCGCTGCCCTTTTTTTCTTTCTCTCTTTGACTGTTGACTTCTTGCTTGCTTCTCGACTTCCAAATGTACCCCTTACAATTTGGCTCATTGGGAACCCGTCATCCGGCGTAATCTCACTACTCAGCATATACTTGGCTTGTGATGATGAATTTAAAGCGAGAGGCTGACTCCCTCCAATCCTGACAGAGGGATCCACACTGGAAGACGCCTCTGGCCATTGGGATTCACGCTCCAGTGGCAGCTTTCTCCTGCGTTCTGCTCGCTTCCTCCGTCGTTCACTAGCTTGAGACTCTTTTTCGCCTTCTTGCAGAGTGCGGACGGTGTTTTGCCAGTCATAATTGGACGGGTTACAGCCTACTTTCCAGTGAGAAATTGTCATGGCTACACGCTTCGGGATAGCGGATTGCGGGTTCAATGTGGTGTAACGTCGGAGAGTTGAGTATGCAGATAGCCCCTCCTCAGCCATGGCATGCGACGATGGTTGGCTCGAAGGAAGGGTCAAGGCCGTGGCATGACTGGCTATCCCGTCCAAGGGAGGTGGCAGAGTGTCAGAAGATCTGATCCGTGTTGGAAAGGCCGTTGCAGACGTCGAACCAGCTGGCGCATTTTCCTGCTGGCTGCTTTCTAGTCGCTTTTCCTGATCCCAATCGCGGCAGAGAAATGAGACTCTGGCAAGGGTCAGTTCTATGACAATTCTTCGAATAAGCCTTTCTTTGTACACACAAATCTTGCCGGGAACCTCCTCAGATAGTGACGAAAGCCAATCTGAAATGAGGGATTCGTATAGATCGGAAATACCCAGGTTGGAAAAAGTTGAAGGGTGATACGTTGGAGACAAAGAAGACGTAGAAGACCATGGGATAGGCAAATAGCCCAAGAGATATTGGGGTCTGTTGTTACCATCTGGGTCAAAGAGATATTTGATGGCGATTTCGAGTTGACGCGCATTCTCATCGATGTCATCAATGGTGGGAACCTCTTTGACAACGTCAAGCCTAGAATCGGTCAAATGATCAGCCTTATTAAAATAAGTATGGTAGCGATCGCTTGGAAGACAAACATTGTCATTGGCATTGTCGACACATTACCCTGCATGAACTTTTGAAAGACGGTAGGTAACTGTGCCAACCAATCACCGAAAGACTGCGGCTGAAATTGAAAGGAGCTTCTCATGACAAAGTCTTCGACAGCAGAGTAAATTGACGCGTGCTGGTCTTTCCACTGCTCGTCATGCCGGCTTCTTTTAGCAGGCTTAAACGTCGAAACTTGACGTGACGCAACGACTGGATCACACCCATCATCTACGATAAAATCGTCATCATTAGCCCGAGTTGAACTGAGAATTGACACAGGTCGATTGCCGATCGAAGGCGAGATTGAATCCGTCACCACGAATTCACCATAATCATCCACATTCTCGGTCCTTGCGTAGTACAAGGTTTCAACTAGTCTTGAGTCGTTTGTCAGGCCCATAAACTTGACAAGTCTCAACGTTTCACTGTCATTTGAAGGGTCCGGTGTCGCTGTCTGCTCAATGACTTTGAAGGTCATGGAGGAGAAAATCATACTATCAATTTCATGGCCCAGACGGTTAGTGCCGGAGGCACCTGCTGGAAGGGGCAGGATCGATGGGTCGGAGATTGAGGTTGGCATGGGTGCCTCGTCCGTCGTCATACGAAAGCGAAAGAGCTGGGAGAAGGAGTTTAGCTGGGAATAGAGCGCGATGTAGATGACTAGTTTTGTTAATAATTATTTCTAGTTAGACGTAGTGAAGGATCCTACCATTTTGGATGAAAAATGGGGCTAATTTCAAACTGGCGTCCTCTAAATCTCGGAAATGTCTCCAGGACAGGAGAATCGTCGCTTTGCTCACTTCCTGATCATTGAAATAATCACCCGACGCAACCGAAATCCAAAGGACTCGCGTGCTTGTCAAGACAAATACATGGGCGGGATTATATTTGCTCCTTTTGACGTCCAGCACCCACTCGGACCGCCGCTCAAACTGTAAGTCAACTTGATGACACTTGGGTGGGTTGGTATCAGTGCGAAACAAAATCACCGTGCGCCGGTCGCACACCAAGAGCTGATGCACATTTCCAACCCAAAGTATCATCGCCCATCCGTCGTAGTTGTCCTTGGGTTTGCCCTTGAGCAGAGTATCATTTTCAAGAGACGAAGCCAAAGAACCACATGGACCACGCCCCACACTCCAATAGCCTTTGTGCGGCTGTCTTCCTTGGAGATCCCAGATACTCCAGTGGCCATATATGTCGACGATCGCCAATTGTCGCTGATACCAAGGATTAAATGTGACATCTGCGTGGGGATGGCCACCCGTCAAGTGGCTCGATATCTCGATCAATGGATTTGCGTCGAGGACATTCGATTGCTCTTCATGTAATGGCTCAACGCCGCTTGCGAGGGAACGATGGTACAGTGGCTGGAGAATGATGGTGGATAGAAGAAACCTAACGGCGACGAAAACACTCTTTTCGTCAAAGGCATCTGAAGCGACAACTTGCTGTATTGGGGTCCCTTTCCTTGTCCACCGTGTACCTCCCCGGTTATCAATAACCGGGACTTCCACAGAGTTTCCACTGCCAGGAGGCCATTCCAAGCTGTCACAGTCAAAAGGTAACAACTGAAGAGAGGTGGGAGAGTCACTCGAATTTAAGACTGCGATAGAGACAAGACGATCGCCCAATCGATTTTCATCGATGGTGGATGCGTTTCCTAATGCAAACCGTGACGAAACCAATGGGTCAAACTGGCTCACGGCCTCTGTAATTGCATGCGACGATGCCTCACTTTGTCCAATAACTTGAACGCTTGGGGCCAAGTCAGGATGCGTATCCAGCAGAGAATCGACGTTCCTCGACGTTGGCGTGTACTTCGGGCTCGGAAGAGAGGAATTGTCGCCTGAGTTTGGGGGCGGACATATTCTCACTCCACCGAGGAAAGTCAGGGCTCGATCTTGACAGTGATGAACTTGTCAGTCCATATCCATGCAACGAAATGCACCTTGGACACTCACCTCTCTGAAACCCACGAGGGAAGTCCCAGCACTGGACATCCGGCAGGTAAGATGCAGTTCCAAGGTGGCCATACTGTAAAGTAGAAGTTCTATGATCAGCCATCTGGTGGAGGGTTTGTCTTCCGTTTTGGTACACGACTCTGGCAGCAGGTGGAAGTCATATCGACCCGAGTACACGACCCGAGTACACGGCTGGGGGACGGTATGCGCTCTATGGCTTAAGTAGCAGAGTATTCTCAGGCATTGTCCCCTGACGAGGCTCCGCGCTAGAATAATGATTTTCCTTTTGTGAGTGGGAACTCCTCTACTACTTATCTTCTTCGCAAGAAGTTTCTTGATGTGGATCTGAAGGTGCTTTGGGCGAAGCACAATTACATAAGTAAGCTAGTCACGCAGTTCCTTGTCATAGCTCCACACCTTTCCGCAGCCTCGTGGCTTGTTGCCCGGCAATCTGGATGAGCTTGTGCAGAATCAACAAACTTGGCTGAGTCCAAGTGAAAGACAAGACCTTGTCACAAAAGTCATCATACTCGTGCTTATTTCAGGACTTTGCTCTGCGACAAGGCCACGAATACCATCTCGTACTCACATAACTTAGCGGCTATATAATTGATATCAGGATGTCATCGAGTTTCGATCCCTCGTTGTCCATTAGTGGCACGCGTCCGCCGCTCCTCTCTGCAGACGCCCCTTCTATGGCGGACCAGCTACCTAATGTTAATTTTGGATTCGAAGACTTGCGCGCGCGGATGGCGCAGTTTACTGCAAAGTTTGACGCGTTTATAGAGCGAGGGAGGAAGCAGGTGCTGGAAGAGAGAAATCAGTTCCATGCGAACCTCGCAGAGCTACAAGGTATTTCACACCCCCCTTGGAAAAAGCAGCCAACAGCTTCATTGATCTCACGAAACCTATCTAGAGGACAAAAGAATGAAACAGAAGGATATCGAGATTATCAACCTGAAATCACAAACGCACGCACAAACGCTCCAAAAAGAAGCGACAGAAGCGGCAGAAATGCGTGAAGCAATCGCAGCCGTAACGCAGCAACGCGATTCGCGTCTCGCGATGAGGGATCATTTTAAGCAACAAATAGAAGAAACGAAGCGGACTATCAATCAGAGGTTGGAAGCACAAAGAGCGCATGCAAAACACCTGGAAGCGCAGGCACGGCTCAACGTTCCGGAATTAGAATTCTGGCAGGATTACTTATGTCTCAGAATTGAGGGCGCCGGCAGGGAGGATCGCCTGAAGATTGTTTATACTCATTTACTTGAAAAAGACTGGGAAAGAGAGGCATGGTTTGAGCTTGGAACAGCTACTGGGGATTATGAAGTGTTCCACTGCCGACCGAAATTAGACAGATCAGCCATCGAAAATGAGTTACAGATTGTGAATGAAGATAGGGATTTTGGCGCATTTTTGAAGAGGATGCGGAAGCTGTTTGTAGCTGCCCTAAAATGATGTTTTACTTGCTGTGATTTATTCTTGATGACCACCACGACGAAATTTATGAAAGTTTCAGAAATTTGTTTGCATCACACACAATGTGCTTTGAGATCCAGTTCTGGAAGTTCTTCGTTTGCCTTAACGTTCTGTTAAGAGAACTTGAAGCGGACAACCCACAAACGTGACTGTGGACGAACAGACGCTGACAATCCCAAGTCCTTTCAACCGCCTGTGGCTTCGCGGTAGAATGAGATACTGCGGTTGGAGCCAGCTATGGCAAATCTCTCAGACTTGCCTAGCTTCGGTAGCCATTTCACGCACCAGATGGCCCTCTCTGACTCTGAATGCGTGGCTACACATGTAGTTCTCTCTATAGACCACACTTTGACCTTTCCATCAAAGGATCTAGACAAGCCAGGCTCAGTCTCAATGATTCTCATCGCCAAAGGAATGGCTTTTCTTACCCGCTCAGAAGATATTCACCAGAATCGCTCCAGTCGAGAGACATCACCCAAGCCGAGTGACCGGCGAGGTTCGCAATCTGTTCCCCTGAAGATGTTTCATACAGCGCAATAACTTTGGAATCCCCGGCTGCAGCCAGAAGCTTTCCGCCTGGGGAAAATGACACCGCTCGGACGGGCGCGATGAGACCTGGGTTCATCAGCATCTTAGAAGAAGAAACGATGGATATGCGGACATCGTTGACGAACCAGACAAAGAGTACGGCATTCGACCAGTAGAATTATCGAATACATAAACGCTTCCATTTTGGTGACCGGATGCGGTCAACCGTCCGTCGGATGACTGATCGACGCATATCCATCAGCATGGAACATGCCTATTGGGTGGACAGGAAGATGTGAGAGTTACCATGTCAATGCACATCCCGAAGCTGCCTTTAGTCTCAATGTCTTGTATCAGTTCCGCATCATTCGCCAGGTCCCAGACTTTGATATGTCCGTCATGAGTCGTGCCAGCAAGATACTGTCCATCGTCTGATAGTGCAACTGCCCAGATTTCTTCCACTTTGTGGTTTACTTCAAAGATCATCAGTTGCAGCCATACAAGGCTAGAACCAGTAATAGTTGAACATACCGTCAAGTTTGGCATCTTCTGTCCACATGCCGTTATCGTACGCCCAGATTTTGACCTCTCCCCCAAATCCAACTGAGACGGCTCTGGTGCCGTTTCCGTTTGTCACAATGTGATGACATCCAATCTTATGAGCTTTTTCAATTGACTGAGCTATTGGGAAATCAGCCTCAGCAGTAGAGTGAACCTTTAAAGAGGAAGCACCCGAGGCAGAGAGTATTTGAGATGGCGTCGCAGCAAGCGAGTATATATCGGTCAGATGCGCTATGAAACCATTTAGTAACTTGGCTTTCCCCTGGGAAAAATAGGACCTAGAGTTAATCGGGGAAGACGCTATCTTACCATCGTCAATTGTATGCAGGGTGAGGTATTGCTTCGACTAATGGTACAAATATTCCCCGCGTTACTACTCACGCGCCACCTGTGTGTGCTTGCAAAGAGATTTGCCAGGAATGTGACCTTACCATTTTAACATTAGCGAGTACCGTTCAAAGATTCCTCTCGCTTTGTGGAAAACAGCCGTGAAGAGTCAGCACCAAGCTTTGCCGGGAGATTTGAGATGGTGAGGTACATCAAGTACGCAGGAGTACATACTTTGGTGGGTAGTAGGCTACTACGTACATACAGAATTGCAAGTGAGAGAACAGAGACAGCAGGATACAGTACACCACGCCTACGAAAAAAGCCGGATCAATCGGGCACCTCAGCAAATGTCTAAATTCGCTTGAGTTGTAGATAACAAGAGGCAGATCCCACAATCTACCGAAATTGTTACTGGGTGGATATTGACGGTTCTCCTTTCTGCCCTGCCTCAGGATGTAACAAGCTGTTTTGCTTGGATATCTTGGTTGAACTTAGCACCCAAAGAGAAGTCATAGTTAGATAGTACCTGACGGCCTACTATAATGTACACGAACCGTGACGAACGCATAGAGTAGTATATACGATATCTCTGCCTTTCCCAAACGCCAATTGCAATGCAAACAACCTTTCCCTTGGTCCTTTGGCACTGCCAACCCGCTAATACACAATGGTAAGTTATCCGGCGAACGAAGGAACGAATACCTAAGCGGTGGCCTTCTTCTCTTTTTTCTCGGCTTCGCGCCAGCTTTGCTTGATTTCTAGTGTAATTGACCAGCGTTAGCGACCGTAAGAGGGCAACAAACCCCAGAGGGAACATCCACCTACCGCTCACACAGGTCGGGCATAGCACGTGCGACCGTTTTCGCTCTCCGCAGCTGGGGCATGTGTTGATATTAATGGCGTCTTTCAGGGCCTTGCCCGCCATCTGCCTATGGCGCTTTTTCATGTGAGAAGTCTTCTTCTTCGGAACCGCTCGAAGGATAGAGTCCCAGATATCTGCAAGCAAAGAGGACACGGTCGACGATATGGCAGCTCCACTATAACTGGCCGGCAGAAAAGAGGAGGGGTAGAGCGGAAGTCGTAGCAACGGAGTCGCCACAGAGGTTGTGAGACTGCTGAGAATTCGAGGAAACACCTGCCGCACGCCGAAGGGCGGAAGGACGGCTCTGATAGTTGCCATAGTTCGGGTTAGGGACAATGTCAATCAATTGAGCTGCGCAGATTTAACAGGCATAGAGTTCCGCTCAGAGACTGTTGGCGCCGGCAGTCTCTAAATTCGTGCGGGAACTGGGATTATTGGTGGCCTTGGAACGTCAACGACGGCAAACGACGTACTGATGCTCGACAAAAATTCGATGTTCGCAGGGCCGAACTTCCCCAGCATGCGATTGGTCAGGAGCTCTGGAACATGTCTCAGGTACACTAAGCCTAAAACGGTATAATGTGTCTCCCCGGCCCCCTGACACCCCCAAGCTGACCAGCGACAACCTCAAATTATTAGCTCCGTGTCAGGGGCTTTTGCTCAGTCACCACTTGCAACTTCTCTCCTCGACGCCCTTGCAGAACGCCGGATTAACACCACGATCCAGCAGTCCAGAAAGACATTTGGTTTTTCTCCTGTCGTTCTCTGCCGATTCTCCTGTGACGCGTAGAGCGAAACAATGGCGACTACCTCCCCTCCGGCCTCGTCCCCCCAACCGGGTACCATCTATCCTCGGAGCCATGTCGGTTTTGACAGCATCACTTCGCAGATTGAACGGAAGCTGCTGAAGCGCGGCTTTCAGTTTAACGTTATGTGCGTTGGTCAGTTTTACCTTCGCCGACCCTCAGTTGTTGAGTGTATCCTGACGCCGTCATTCCGCGGTCATCTAGGCCAAACTGGGCTCGGCAAATCGACCCTGATCAACACCATCTTTGCCTCCCACCTCATCGACTCGAAAGGCCGTCTACTGCCGGACGAACCCGTTCGCTCGACCACAGAGATTCAGACCGTGTCTCACAGTACGTACTTGGGCATTCCCAAGGTTATCCGATGACGACGAGATCTTGTTAACAACGTGACCAGTTATCGAGGAAAATGGCGTCCGTCTACGGCTCAACATCGTCGACACTCCAGGATATGGCGATCTCGTAAACAATGACAGATGGTGAGAGGATAATGCCTGGTGGCCTCTGCTACTTCACTTGGCTGATGATCTACAGCTGGGATCCCATCGTCAAATACATCAAAGACCAGCATTCCGCTTACCTTCGCAAGGAACTGACTGCCCAGAGAGAGCGCTACATCCAAGATACCCGCATCCACTGCTGTTTGTTCTTCATCCAGCCTTCTGGTCATGCGTAAGTATCCCCTGATCGATATTCAATTTACCCTGTTATTTTACTGATTCCGTGATTCAGCTTGAAACCAATTGACATCGTCGTACTCAAGAAACTGTCTGACGTTGTTAATGTTGTCCCTGTCATTGCCAAGTCGGACTCCCTGACGCTGGAGGAGCGCCAGGCTTTTAAGGCAAGAATTAAGGAAGAATTTGCTTTCCACAACCTCAAGATGTACCCGTATGACAATGACGAGCTGGACGATGAAGAGCGTGCCATTAACGCGCAGATCAAGGTGAGGATCAGCCTTTTTGAATGATCTTTTCAAAAACAACGCTAAGTAGTGCCCAGGATATCATTCCATTCGCAGTCGTCGGCAGTGAAAAGTCTATCATCGTTGATGGCAAGCAAGTTCGGGGCCGTCAAACCCGCTGGGGAGTGATCAATGTCGAGGATGAAAACCACTGCGAATTCGTCCAACTGCGCAACTTCCTTACTCGTACTCACCTGCAGGATTTGATTGAGACAACTAGCCAGATCCATTATGAGACGTTCCGCGCGAAGCAGCTGCTTGCGCTGAAAGAGAGCAGTGCCACAGGCGGCCACTCCGGCGGCGGCAGACCAATCAGCCCGTCGGCAGAACGGGAATTGAGCCGGAACTCGCAGAGAGTGACGATGAATGGCTACTAGATAGACTTACCGAAAATACCCGAATCTTGCACGACTAGGTGTGGTGCCTGATCTGTGAAACCCGACACTTTTCAGCTCCTTTTTTCTTTGTTTCTCTCGCAGTTATCAAATTATTTTTTCATTGATATCCTAACTTTTAACTCTCGCTGCCCTACCATTTCCTTTTTTTCTCCAACTACATTCCGACACACCAAAGTGAGAGATCATATCCACTCGGATTCAGTCTCAGTGGCCCTGCGTGGTTTATTCTGCGAGCAAGCTGTTCCTTTTTTAACCTTATTCTGGGTCTCTTAGTTCTCCATTAGTTCGGCACGTGTTCCAAGACCTTTCAATACTTTCTCCAGCAATGTACCAAGTATTAATGATGCTTGAACCACCCAATTAATGACTTTCTAAACCTTGATATATTCCAATCTGCATAAAAAGTGCTAAACTAGAAAATAGTGCTGTGAAGGAATCACTGCTGCGCGCCAAATCTGCCACCATCTACTATCCAATCGCGCATAGAAGCATAGGCTTTGTCTAAGTTATCATTGACCACGATTTTATCGTGGGCGCCGGGCGTATTAGCATATTCAAGCTCCTTCTTTGCCTGCTCCAATCGCTTACGAATGCTGTCCTCGGTCTCAGTGTTGCGACCACGAAGGCGGCGTTCGAGTTCTTCCAACGATGGAGGGGCAAGGAAGAGGAAACGGGCATTCAAGTCGGTCCGCTTAACCTGCTTGACACCCTATAATTACCTCATGAGTAGATAGTCACCCGGGGGCGCGTGGGACGTCACTGATTAATTCATACCTCCATTTCAATATCTAGAATGCATATCTTTCCCTTCTCCGCGACGTCGCTTACGGCTTTGACGCTGGTGCCATAATAGTTTCCGCCAAACTGGGCGTGTTCGATAAATGCGTTGTGTCGAATGAGGTCTAGGAACGTGTCTTTGGTGACAAAGTGGTATTCGCGGCCATCTAATTCACCGGCCCGTGGGGTACGGGTGGTATCTGAGCCAAAGAACAGCAGTTAGTGCTTGCTGGGCCAAATGACGATGATGATGGACTGATCAAATTCAATAGACCATGCTGGCGCAATGGCAGCGGCAGTTTTAGGGTAACACACGCGACACAGAGAAGCCGAAGGTATCAGGAAACTCTTGAAACAGTCGTTTGAGGAGGGTGGATTTTCCAGTCCCCGAAGGTCCAGATATCACTACCGGGCGGAATTTCTGAACTGGTGTTTCAAAAAGAATGTGAAGGGTCAAGTTAGCTTCGGCGCAGTCCAGATCCTGGGGTATGGAAGATCTACTCACTAGCCTTCGACATTTGGAACTAAGAGCTTGCGCGGAAACAAAGCGAGATAGGTAGTTCAGCTGTTCTGCTCTGCTCTGATCGAGTGTTGCGGCCGCATGTCATTTTTTTTTTTTCCTTAAAGGTCATGGTGAACCTCTCCCCGCGTTCCTGGACAACCTTATCAGGTCCGATAAACTTCTTGGCGTAGCTAAGGCTGTGGCACTCTTGAGCACCAAGCTTCACTCACCTCTGCCTCCGCTTCTTTTGAGAACAAGATCAAACAATTCCTGATCTCGTTTGCCCGCTCACAAATTCCAACAATGCTGTCATGTGATGAATATCTGGACAAACTCACAGCTACAGTGAATGGAACTGTGAGAATAACCTCAGTTTTCTTTTTTACAGGTCTGATGCTGACTTGGTTTCCGGTGTAGCTGATCGAAGCCGGCCACTTCTTTCGGTCGTCTGGCTCTTTGCAATCTCATGAGCGGCTAAAGAATAATTTGCCAGCTGTGAATGAAGAGTTTCAGACAGCTCTTGACTACTTGTCAAGGCAGATTGTAAGACTATCTCGACCTGTCTCCACGCTTGATCCTTCTTCCTCTTTATCGTAGTTTCCGTCTCTGTACTTCGATGCTTGTTGCTAACTTATTGGAAAACCTCAGTTCCTGGCAAAAGCAGTACTCGAACAAGACTATGAATCTATCTTAGCAAAGAAAGCCCACGGCCAGAGTGCGCAATCTGCAAGTGAATCTGCACAGACCGATCAGCAGATGGTTGACTCTGAATCTACACGTCCTGATGCCAGTGCCCCTCAGCCATCGCCGTCCATGGAACCGGTGGCCATAGCGACAACAGATGCCTCTACACATGTGAACAAAAGTGTGGCTGTTAGTGGTGATGAGGATTCTAAAGAAGGGTCTAAGCCTAACACCGACCCTGCGGCATCTCAAGCCAGAGCCAATCTCTCTACAACACCTCAGAATGTGAACTACAGCAGTGTGAGGTCCTTCGATTCTCTACTGCCTGGCTTAGAGACCTATGCAAATACCAGCAGTGAAAATCCTACCACTACAAATCAAGCCAATAGCGGTTCTCGTGCCCCTGAGGGCCATGATGGGCATGGCACACAGATGGAGGACATGCCGCAGCCTGAGTCTAATTTTGAAAACATGTTTATTGGAATGGACTTTGGAGATGGTGAAGACCTCCTAAATAATGTTGAAATCGGAGAGTTGGATGATGCCTGGTTCGCTTGAAAACAGCTGCCCTTGATACTTGAAAGGTGCCTCGCTTCAAATCTGGTTCACAGCCGGAACTACGACATCTGGGTCTCCCTGGTACTTTCAAATATTTGTAGTACCTCTTATACCCGCCAACTTATAAGCAAGAATGTATCCCGTACTGGGATTCAGTGATTATCTGTAAGTCTGGGAAAAGAGGGTATGCGTCTGCAAAACCAAATTAAGACAATAGAAAATGGGCGGTCACTCGACGGAAGCGCAGATTTGCCAGCGGGCTGAAGCCCATCGATGCTTCTCATCGCGCTGTTCATACATGCGAGCATACACTTAGTGACAAGCAAACATGAGAATATATATCCTACATCCCACACTTATCACTGAAGTGACTTAGGGGTTTGGGGTTGGCTCCCGCTTCGTGAATCCTTTCTGCCACCGACAGTTTTGGCTTCTTGTTCCAGGAAATTCGACCATAATTCTGCGAGTGACTCCTTTCGGTTGCTTCCCGTGTCCGAGAAGTAGTCTGAGGCGAGTGCAGGAGAGCTTGGAGTGCGATGGACTGGAGACGAGCCCGGTACTCTGAGCGTTGCAGAAGCTCCGGGGCGCGCAAGACCAGCTTGCTCACGTTGCTCTAGAAGGAAGAGATTTGAGTTAGCTAACCCCCAGGTTGAATGACTTTACAGATCGGCACTTAGACTAGGTGTCCCCTACCATCAGTCCAGCCTAAAAGTGCAGCTATGAGCTGCAGGACCTGGAATTTCTTTGGATCGGCACGGTCGAGCGTCAGGAAATGAAGAAAGTGATTCGTGACAATGTGTCTACTCTTTATCAGTGACAAATCTTAACGACTATTTGGTGGTCAACGTACCTATCGACATTGTCTTCGGGTCTCCCTTTCTTCAAGAAGCGTAGAGCTTTCGTAAGATGCTCGTTCAACGTCACAGCTTCATGACGGAGCTTGCCAATCAAAAGGTTTTTCTCCTTCACTTCCTTTTCAAATGGAAGAACCCGTTGAAGCTCCTTTTCAGTGTTTTTCAGTGCAGTATTGGCCTCGGCCGCTCGATTCTCTGCGTCCTGAAGTTTGCATTTAAGTTCTTCGATTTGGGCATCTGAGGTCTCCACAATCTCCCGCAGTTCCTTTTTGCGCGCTGGGAAGTGTCAGCACTGGAACAGGCATTTTTTTTTCTCTGGATGATTAGAAGATGTTCAACTTACCAGTCTGAATTTCTTCCAAGGCCTTCTGAAGCCTCCCCACAGCTACTGCTTGAGCATTACACTCAGATGTCGCTCTCTCGTAGTCAGCCTTTAACGTGGATAATTGGTCTTCGAGATCAGCCACTTTCCCGGCAAGGTTCTCTCGGATTGACCGCTCTTCCATGGCGAGAATCTCCCAGTTATGCATGGCCTGCTTCGCTTCTTCAAACTCTGCACGCAAGTAGGCTTCCTGCTCTAGTAGTTCCTCTCGTTCTTTTACCCAGTTTTGTTGGGACAAATTGGTTCTGTCCCTTAAGCTGGAAAGCTCTTTTAATCGTTGTACGCCTGCCTCCTCCAAAGCAGAAATTTGGGAATTTTTAGAATCTAATTCGGATCGCAGTGAGGCATTCTGGTTTTCAAGGTCTTCGATTTGAGACCTCGCTTGAGACAGTTCCTCCTTTAACAGATGTTAGTCGGCGCAGAGCATCCGCAGAATAGACCGAGACATACAGCATCCGCTTTTAATCTCTCCCCCAGCTGAGCTTTGATCGTGTTCACCTTGCCCAGGAGATTTCGGAACTGGGATTCCGCGTGTTCTTTTTCACCACGGGTACTTTCCAGGGTCTTCTGCAAGGCGCTCATCTCCTCGTCATGCTTTGACTGTATCTGCTCCAGCGATCTCCGCAGTTCTGCGACCTCAGCTCGAAGGGAATCACGGTCTCGTACTAAAGCTTCAAATCTGGAGTTCGTTTCAACGCTTGGAACGTTTGCCAAAGCTTTGCTTCGCCCATCCTCGAGCGATATCTTGGCAGTCTGTTCCTCTAGTTCGTCCACTTCGCTTGGGTTATCATGCTGACTCTCGGAAGCTTCCCCCTCGTCGTCATCAGGCGCATTCTCGAACCCGTTCGGCAAAGCACCTGTAGAGGCCTAAAGAGTGCCTCGTTAGCAGCATGACCTGCTTGAGAAGGTAAGTTAAGCCCATACCGAGTGGCTCGTCAAACCAGCGTGTTGTCCTGAATCCTCGGCGGCATTTTGGTTTCGGCTGTCGTCAGCTCCATTGTCTTTCTGCCTCGCGCTGTTCTTCTTCTTCTTATTTCTTTTCGGCTTGCCACTGCCTTCAATTCAATGTTCGTGTCAGCATTTATTATTTCATCACATCGGGCAAGACGGGGACGCGGTACTACTACGTTGTGTGGTAGTAGTCGGTACTGACCTTGAGGAGCCGGTGAAATGGTATCTGATGGCATTGGTCAATCCAATTGTCAAGTGCAATGGGTGATGGTATTTCAGTCAGTTATTTAGTGACTTCAGAGGGCGGCTCGCCAGTAAGTGAGTGCTGAGACGCTCAGCCTGCTCTGTAACTCGGATTAGAATGTTGCGAAATCCATATCGTCGTAATCACTGGCTTGGGTTTCTTTTTTTGGGTTAGCGCCAAATCCACCACTTCAAGCACTCACCGAAGAACGTTCTTCAGTCAATGGACTATTTGCATTCTAATATAATAGTAGTATCTGAATACTACTCCGTACAACATCTTTCTAATCAACTCGGGCAGATTCCTTTGGTTATTTGACATTGGAACATGAAGGTTGGGCGTCTGAAGGGTGAACCGTCAACGTGTAAGGGAGTAGAACGGTTTTTGCTTATTCTGAGCTTCAACCATGTCATGTAGACTCTCTTCTGCTACTTAGGATTCATTACCACGCAGGCAAGCAACCTCAGAATTGCTGTAAATTCCCTACTAATCAGTTTATTACAGGATTGTGCCCCAGAAGAGGCGATTTGCTGAGAAGCACGCGATGATGATGTCTCAATTTTGCGACTTTCAAAAAAGAAACTTGTACAAAAAGAGACAAACAGCGAACCATTATCATGATGAATACTAGACAAGCTAGTATGAACTACCAATCATGTAACTCGTGGTTAAAGGCTCACAGGTTCAACAGCCAAGACCAGATTTTGCAAGCGGTATATATATATTTATATATATGTATATACTAGTATATACACGAACCATTTCCGTCAACCTCCAAAGCGTCGTCATGCTTGAAGCATGTCAAGTTGTTCACTTGATGGCAACCAAACAGGCCTTCCCAATCCCTCTGCCGTGGACTCGATTCTTTTGCAGGGTCAGAAAAAAAAAAGGACAGCTTTCTGCTCCTGTCAAACCACGCGGCGTCCACCGCGAGACATAAGGAGTTTGTTGATAGTCAAATCCTACTAGAGAACTTAAATCACCCTCTAGACACGGCTGGTCATCCAAGCCTTGCTGGGAGACAAAAAACTCACCGCATGGCCTATAATTGCAGCACAGTCACAGGCGTGTTAGAAACAACCTTAACTAATAGCAGGGAGACCTTCCGTAAGCACCTTCCGATCGAACGAAGAAAACAAGCCAGAGGAGGCGGAAAAAGGGCCTCTGTCCCCTGGAGAGCACTAGAGCTAGCGAGAAGTTTGGCATACATGCCAAGCCAGTGTCGGGAGGACATCAGCATCAAGCAGCGGGCTCAATCGAAGATTGGAGACTGGGTGGCAAAAAGTCTACGCCTTCAAGAATTCGATTCCGAGAAACGATGGGTTCGTCTGAAGAAAGGTAGCACAAAGATCCTTCGCGCGGAGGAACGAAGAACAACAATAATCATAAAAGCACACAGGCGGGCTTAACCATGCCCTGGGAAAAGTTGGTCCAATCACCCGATGATCAGCCAAACATTGGATGGTTTCAAGTTCTCTGGTCGTAATTATCATCGACCCAACAACAGGTCGCCGTGGGCCCGATCTGTAACGTTAAGCAGATGCAGTCCATGCGTCAGCAACATTCGTAAGCCCGGGCCATTGTGTGCTCCCTGGAGCCTTTGGAGGCTACTAGTAATTATTATTATCGCATGGAGGTTCGTTGCACGTTGTAACGACGGGAAGCTAAAGTTTCGGCTAGTAAGCCACATCCAGGGAACTGTTCCCTTGGATCCTCGTCTCACATTCCGAAGCATTTTCATAGTAGCATTCTCTTGTGTCCGGTGAAGCCCAGGTCTGTGTGTCCCACCGTTCAACGTGAAGGGCGTCACCAATGTCTTGGTGAGGTTGGCCCCTCCAAATGCAATTGCGCCAATTGCATCAACTGAAGAAGACAGTTGCTTCGACTTATTGCAACCACATGGGAAGAGGTGGGAGCCGTTGGCCACGAAAAATGAAGGCGCTCTGAAGTTCGTGTGCAAGCTCAAGATCCCCCAATCCGCTGCAAAAAGGCCCCTTTTATCTGTTCCCTTTGGGCGGCACAAAAGGAAAAGGAAGTTCTGAATCCTTTTGATGATGGCAGGTAAAGTCTCATGTTTGCCGTGAAGACAGGTAACGGGCTGTAGAATGAATTGGGACCTTTATTCGTCGATGACAGAGGCTAATCCCTAAAGGTGCACAGGAACAGCCCACCCTGGAGCACAGTTAACGTCAACCGCGCATCCTTTCGCGGCAGAAAAGAGGATGACAGGGAGCTTCAGGCAGATATTTGAGGTCAAAGGAAGCGACCACAAGTCCTCTGTGGTGTCTGGCCCAACGCCTGATGAATCCATGGGATCGCTTGCGGCTCTTCGTTACGGCTTGCCTCGCAGAACGAACCGATTCTGGCGGTGATTCTGCTTTCGGTCAGGCCAGAGGCACTCGAACCATCTGCTCAATCTCTCCTGCGAACAAGTCAGTGTGCTAACACTTGTATGTGGCAACTGGAACGGGATCCATGGTAGGACTTCACTCGCAGAAGCTAGGACAGGATTGGAGACAAAACTCCGCCCAAATTTCAAAGGCTTCCCATGAGAGAAGTCAGAGCACATTTCCTCCTGCATCTCGTTCGCTTTCAGCGACGGAGGAACGTGCTCGACTGCCGCTAAGGGCTCACAGTTCTCGTTGACTGTGTCAATGGGGACGCTTGAACAATCATCTGCTGGGATGCTGTTGCACGAGATTTCCAGGGCACTGTACGCGCTTATGTTTTAATGGTTTCTTGATGGTGGGTTTCCATTATAGGGCCTCGCACCCAGACACCAATAGCGCCACTACATTTGTCTAAGAGACCGCTAATGCAAAGTCGTCAGAGGGGATTGGGCTCTGAATGCCGCCCCGTACATCCGTTTTCCAGGCATCGAACCGAGAGAGGCCTGATAGTATCCTACAACTGATATCATGCCATTTTCATTGGTGGATGATATACTATGATGGTCCAAAAAAATCCCTCCACTCGTTCGTGATCGTCATGGGATGCTCAACAGTTGTTGTACTCTAACCTAGGTCCTCAGAGCTTCTGGTTTTCATTGCAATGCTGGAGCGTCAACCAGTACGGGGGAGGAATGTTGTCGGCACAGGCACGGGAGGCTGATATGTATCTCAAGACAGGAGGAGCCACCAGAGCCCCACCGCCGCAGGCCTATCTTCACGAATGCCACCCGGCAGCGTTGAAACCGAGCTATGTGCTACCTCTGCTTGCGCTTTTTCCCACTTCAATTCGAGTCCGTTACTGTGCCTGTGTGTAGGGGAGTAGAGGTTCTGGTTGAAAGGCAACAGTAGGACTAAAAACAGCACAGGCCCACCCACATTGAGGCAATTGCTTGACACGGCGGTCGGGCTCTTCGATCGAAGCACCCGACGTCGAGGCTGTCAATTTGAAAGAGGGGGGTGCATAGTTGACTTCGTCTGGCTCCGCATCTAACATGTTGCATAAGGTTCCCCGTTGTTGCGAGCATGAGGGTGGCATTTACCGGGGCTCCTCTCTAACTTTACGTCTTCAGCCGCCGCTCTGCTTGGACGACATATTAAAAAAAATAAAAAAAAAAAATTTAAAATAAAAATAAAAGCGAAGCAAGATTTAAAACACCACCATTGCAGCCCCTCCGGCGGTATTGGGCCCTACCTCCCGTGTATCTTTTAGTCAGAAACAAAATATCAGCATGGCAAATAGCCCGTCAATGCCGAATGCAGAGGCAGTACGGCAAGCACTGGAGTCCGCTCGAAACAGCGACGATGGCTGCGTGGATGAAAGGGTCAGCAGGGTGCTCGAATCAGCGATTACACAACTTTGGCGTGCGATACAGTCGCAACCGGATACCTACATCTTAACGAAGGACGAATTTGCGCTTTTCAATTACTTTCGCCATAGATTTGGCAACTCCCCAATCGCCCAGCGTGCTGTCGAACGGTTCTGGAACAACTTTCAAGGCAGTCCATCCGACATTGACGGCTATGTTGACCCCCCTTATCATCGTTAGCCTGACGCATACCTTTTTGATTCACGGCATGGTCACCAGTTACGACGGCTGTCTGCTCCTTCAACTTCTAGAGATTGCTCGGCACCAGATTTGCACGTTTGTCCTGACGACAACATAAAGTGAGCGTGAGCCTTGGAATGCGGGAGGACCGAAATATTCCAGAGCCATTCCACCATTACATAGATCAAGATTCCATCCAAGCTGTGTTTTTCGTCGGTGTCTTCTGAAGCTCATTCCTCGTTGCGGCGGCTGCCGCGACTCAATTGCGGTTCCTGCACGAAGTAATCAGTACTATGCTTGCAATCGTCACATCGCCCATTCACCTGTCTGTCCTTCGTGTTGCTTCCACTCGATGAATTCGCGCACGTTTTCGGTATAATCGCGCGTTCTTTCTTGAGGCACGGTTCTGTTGAATTTCGGCTGTGCTTTTTGGCTCCGGTTCATTCTGTTTTATGTTAAGTCTTGAGGGTTTCATTTTCTTTGATCTTTTTTCTTGGGTCAAATCAGAGGAGGAGCCAGAAAGGAATTTGCGTTTCTCTACCAGGAAGTCTTGATTTCGCAAGAAATTCTCCAAAGCCTGAACATTTCCACGAGGCTAACTCCAAAAATACCGCTTTTTCCTATCCATACGTATTACAACAATTCCCGCAAGAAAAACGAAAGAAAGACACCCATCTTGAATGGGATCGTTTTCGCCCCAACGACAATCATTCTACGCTGTTATATGCGTGTTCGACGCCCAAGGGTACTGCTGTTTGTTGGGGAAGAGCTGCTTTATAGCTTGACTGCTACTGGTGCATCACGTTCCTCTCGCGCCTATGCATCGATGTGAATAAGGCAAGATGCAGGTGGCATCGTCGTCTGCCCTATGGCTATCACATCATGCAATTCTGGACAGCTAAGCATCTTCGGGCCACTAGCCCTTCCCGCAGTGAGAATGCAGGGCGTGCTTCCTTTTGTCATTTTTTTTAGCGCCACGAACGGTGGGAAAGTGCCCACCCACGAAAAATTCAGCGCTCCGCGAGACGGATTTCATCCGAGGCTGAGCTTTGGTGGGTCACATTTCTCTTCCTGGCGAGGAAGTACCGAACAATATTACTACATTCAAATATCTTCACGTTCGAAACATTAGGCGCACCTTGTTTCATCGCCACACAATCATCGAGTGGCTCATCATTCCCTGAGGATTTGAGTTGGCGAAGTATCCCCTCATCTAGGGCTGTGGTGTGTTAGACAGAGCGCAGAGCATGCCACGGAAACAACATACACTCGTTCTTCTGGCTTCATTGCGACGGCTCGGACCGCGAAGATCGACAGAAGAGCCACTTGAACATTCCTTGGTCGACCGAACCAGTAACTGAGCACCTCTTCAGGCATACCTATCGTCTGGAACCCTTGGAATTGACGAGCTGCATACCGTTCACCCGAATTCCTCCAGAAAAAAAAAGGGCCTGCGGAACAAAGGATAAAAATGAAACTGTTGGAGTTTACAATACTCAATGCATCGCACATGCCGACACAAGTTTCGCCGTTGCCAGCTTTTCCCACTCTGGTATCCACTGACAAAACTTTATGGGTAACCATCCTTCAGCCGGGACTTTCTGTGGATAACAAACAAGGGTTGACATTGAAGGGGGGTCGAGCCCACTTGAGGTGACGTCGCACCAACGGCGGCAATTGTGTGNNNGGGGGGGGGGAAGACCGGACTGACTTGCGTCAGTCCATCCTCAGCCCCAGCTGCAGCAGGTTAAAATGGTCGTCTATCCAATCAATTGATTCCTGATCGTTGTCGGGAACGGGGAGCCGCGGGAAGTCCGTGTCCCAACGACTCATGGCGCAAACAACGGCTTCAACGGGCTTCTTAAATTTTTTTTTCCCCAGCACGTCGTACTCTGTGTTGTGAGATGAGTCGTCAAGACAAACAGACAACAAATGAATAGTCACCCATGCTTCCACCTAATAAGTAATGGACTAACTTCAGTACAACGACATACATACAAGGTGTGACCTATTAAGAGAATTCTTCATGTTTTTGCTTCTCGATTGTTCTGTTATGGCTTGCCGAGCTTGCCGCATCCGATGCTTGGCCGTTCAAACTCCAAAACGGGATGATGGGGGTTACCACCTGGACAGAGTCAATTGTTCTGATCCTTACCAGAATCAGCATTTCTGCTCCATACTACTATGTCTACAGTGGGTCATGTACAGAAGTGGAGGGAGGTTCCATTACTTTGAGTGGTTCCCCCTTATCCGTCGTCATGTGCTACTTACTATATGGATGGATTTTGAGGCTGTATCTAACCTAGAACGACACAAGGAATTGGGAAAGGGGGGGGCGGGGCGGGGCGTGAATGGGCCGAATGCCGAATCCTGAACCCCCAAGCCAGTACGGATAGAAGTACTACGTGTCTGGGGGCACCACGAAGGCAAGGGCTATCAGTATCCAGTTTTCTGGGACAACCAGCTCATTGCATGGGCGCGCCGGCATTTGTTTCTTATATCTGTTGCCCACACAGTGCGGTGGGAGGATGATATATCCGTTTTGGGTTCCATGCATGCTTCGGTTCCATGGCAATGTGACTGGCATGCCGAGATTGGTGCATACGATGTGTGTATGATGCATATACCCCCTCCCCATATTCCTAGCATTGAACGTTGGATTTTGTCCCGCGGCCTCCATTTCGCGTTATTGGCGATTTAGAAGCTAGTGTTATATGTGCAGCCTCAATCAAACTCCTTGCCAAAAAACTGGAAGGAGTGGTGGGACGCGGAGTTAATTGAGGGACGTTCGTCACTTGACCTTTTCAGACTGCAAATCACCGAGAAACATAATTGAGGTGGGTTTTGAGTATGTGCTAAACTGTTAAGCCGCTTGTGATTATTGAACATCCTCCTAATCCTGTCGCACGCAGTGGGAGAGAAAAAGTTGTGCCTGCAAAACTCTCCGCCACTTTGTATCATCATGTTCTCCTTATTCCATTGACAGTCGGGCAGGTCACCTCCATGCATCGCGTTGTACATGTCAATTCGTATGGGGCACCGATAGAACGAATCATCGAACAGCAGCGTATCGGTTCGTTCACATTAGCGCTTTCATTCTATATTTCATAATCTGCTAAGCTGTTTCCCCTGCACTGTCGTGCGTCTCGTGGCAAGTGCAGCTTACCTTAGGGAAGGTCCGGCTGAGTTATTCTTCTCGGTCTCTGAAATTTGCCTAGTAGTAGTATTAATCTCAGCAACTTCTTTTGAGACAGGGCCAAGTCTCGAGAGGGACGGACCATTTCCGGTATACAACTCCCTTTCGACTTCGTCGAATGTCCCTGGCTTGCGTTCCTCGACGTCCTTCCTAGTGACATATAGGCGCTCTGTTGGAAGGCCCATGGTGGTCAAGAACCGTACAGCTTCGCCCCATTCCAGTTCCTTGCGCTTGTCATCCCAATTCAACTCCTCTGCCATCAAGTCTATTACCATGGGCAGAGCTTCCAACGCAGCTTGGGCATTCAAGAAAGCCAACCTCGTTCTCCGCGCCAAAACGTCAATAGCTGTCTGGGCATATTCCTGACGTACGGCGTACCGCACTTCCCCATCAATGAACGGGTAGAGAGGAGACAGGCGAACACCGTGAATAGGGAACCGCATGTTCGTTTGTGCGGAAAGAGCGGTTACTGTCCAAGCTCGATCCCCATACGACTCAGTAAGATGCTTCGCAACGTCCGTAGCCAGACCAAAGTGCTGGATCAGGTTGATGAACAACGTCTTCGAGAACCCGTGGGCTCCTATCAAACGCACTTGATGAGTTTTGCAGGATCCATCGAGAATAGTGCTGTCCTTGAATGTGCCACTTCCGCTAATATCGGGGACCTGTGCGACCGGCCGAGGACGCAGATCAAAGTGTTTGATGGCCTCGTTCACTGCATCTTCTGCCATCTGCCGATATGTCGTCCATTTTCCTCCCGCACAAGTCAATAGCCCGGATTCGGAGATTGTGACCAGATGGCTTCGCACCAGTGATTCAGTGTTTTTGGCTTTGGGGTCGCGCACCAATGGCCGAATGCCCGACCAAGCAGCAAGAACATCGCTTCTCCTAAGGTTGATGTCCGGAGCTAAATAGCCCCTGATTTCAGATAAAATCCAGTTTATATCTCTTTCAGAGGGCACTGGATTTGCTGTGATTTCTGTGGAACTGTCTGTCGTTCCTGCAATTGTATTCCCTTGCCAAGGCAGGAAGAAAATAACTCGTCCATCGGAAGTTGCAGGATCGACAAGGCCCATGTTGGCGGGGCTGTAGTAACCAGGTAAAACGACGTGAACGCCAGAGCTCGGGGCCACTATATCACCTGTACCGGGGTCATCCATTTTGCGAATTGAATCGCAAAAAGGTCCCGTGGCATTGACAACACCTTTTGCTTTGACATGAAACTCATTGGACGGCATGCCGTCTCTCTCTGGAATCAAGTCTCTGACTCGCGCTCCATTGATACGTCCGGACTCGTCTTTGGTCAACCCAGTGACTTCCATATGGTTCACGACAGTTGCCCCATATAACGCAGCTGTCATGGCCAGGGATACATTCATCCGCGAGTCATTGTGTTCACCGTCTACGCTGAGGGTTAGAGGCCATTGCTATCGAAACAAGCAGAGACTACGTACCATAGTAAACCAGTGCGCCAAAGATGCTATCCTTCTTCAGCATTGGGAAAACGTCCAAGGCCTTGCTTCTGGGGAGGAAGTAGGAGCTCTCGATACCCTCGGATCCAGCCAGAAAGTCGTATAATTTGGTTCCAGCCCAAAAATACGGAGTCTGCCACCACTTTTGCACTGGAACCATGATTGGCAGCCACAGCGAGAGGTGAGGAGCCGTATGAAGGAAGTACTTTCGCTCCTTGAGAGCTTCTTTAACAAGGGAATATCTTGCCACGACAATATGGTGAGCAACGAGATCTGCTCGTGCTGTGTGAAGAGACGTATTACTTTGTCAATAGCTTACTGGTTGTAGTCCATTTCCCACACAGCCTTTTCCAAGTATCGCACACCTCCATGTACCAGTTTCGTACTCTTGCTACTCGTGCCGGAACTGAAGTCATCTCGTTCCACCAGGGCAACTTTCAATCCTCGTGTTGCAGCATCCAGTGCGATCCCGGAACCGGTCGCTCCCCCTCCAATGACAAGGAGATCATAGGGCTGATGTTCCAGATCCTCGGATGTTGAGTAGTGGTTCTGTGACTTGTTTGAAAGAGAAGCCACATACTGGGCCAGCCGATCAGGATGAGAGTCCCTCGAACTTTTCTTCAGCTCTGCTATCTGTTGGCTTCGAGTTTTGATGGCTGGGAAGCTCGGGGGGACCAGTCTGCCCTCCCCATCATAGCGTGGAGGGGGAACAGCGGCGGGATCTGATCCAGGAATGTTCCTGGGTCGGTAAATGAGATATAGAGATGCGCCTCCCCCAGCGGCGCCCAGCAGCATGTAAGAGACAGGTCTGGTAATTCTCTTCATATTTGTCGAAACCGTTGTGTAGTGGATATCTTTTGTGGATGCCGAGTTCCCCAATAATGACAAGGGCTACGGATGTGGCAGGGCCAGCAAACCTCCAGAGTCATCGAAGCCTCGAGAGCCTGAATGCTCATTGCTCAATGCTGTTAAGAGGTTGGCAGGACCCTCAGGCATGTGAAGTTTGGTAGTGACGTCTGTTGAGGTCTCTCCCGTCCAAAACAGGCTATGCGGGCCAAAGTACAATTAGTAGTATGTAGTATGTAGTAATAGGTAAGACAATAAAGAGATGTATCGATCACCATCAAGATGGCCACCAGATCAGATGTCTCGCCGAGTACTTACTACGATGAGACGACAGAATGTGGAGATGGTACTCAGAAAAGGACCTTCCCAGACTCAAAGCCCTCTTTGAGCCAAAGTCCCCGAAGTAAATCGATGATGAGGTATGTGAAGAAAAGTGAGTATCCTCCCCACGAGCAAGAGTAGCATCTTCCTGGCATGCTGTCACACTCTCTTGGACAAGATTATATGGTGTGTCGTCATCACTCTGCGAGCTTGGAAAAGAACCAGTAACTAACGTAATTCCCGGGCGAGCGGGCCACCCGACCGAGCGGGCCACAAATTCTGTACGCGTAGCAAATTTATCAACCTACCTACTTTGACGCGTCGAAATGCCACCAATTCGCAATAAAAATAAAAGAAACTCTCTAGAAATAGAGGGGAGGATTGAGCTTGCAATTGCTGCCTTGAAAAAGAAAGAAATCTCCTCTATTCGCGAAGCAGCAAAGCTGTACGATGTCCCCCGCTCCACTCTTACCTATCGATTGAAAGGCCGTCCTTCACGTACAACCTTACGCGCAAATTCACACCGATTGACCGAAGCTGAAGAAGACCTACTTATCCAATGGGTGCTAGGTCTGGCAAAACGAGGATTACCTCCTAGGCCTGCTTTTGTTGAAAATATGGCAAATCATCTTCTTGCCATACGAGATCCTAC
>FQSS02000128.1:953-33759 GCA_900128795.2 Malbranchea cinnamomea
CACCCCAACGATTAAGGTTTGAGCACATCCGTCCCCTAGGATATCGAATCCGTCCTGATCACGGCGGAAATCCTCCATTGTATTGTGCCCGGTTTCAGTGTCCCTCCGTGCCCGTCTAGGGTTGCATCAAGGTGTCTGACCGATCTGTTGTCCCCAGGTAGCTTCATGTGTTGCCATGGGTTCAGAAAGATCCTCTATTACTCCATAAAGCGCAGGTTTCCTATTAAAAGTTGCTTGAGGGGGGTGAAGTGGTGTGCCACTGGTTTGGCTTCTCAAGGGAAAGGAAGTTTTTCTCAAGGGCCAGTTTTCTGCTGATACGTTCTTCTTCCATGAAGCCAGACGAGGGAATAGAGAGCTGGAGTAATGGATTTGTTCATTACTGGGTTTAAAGTCCTCTTCCCTCCCCTGTCATTGGAATTTCCATGACAAACTCATTTTGAGTCTGCTACCCATTTCGATGAAAACCCTCTGGTTCCTTATTGTCGAGCCTGGAGCTTGAACAAGACCAAATGGAGGTTCACTGTTGTCAACATTAAACGGAGATGGATCCGTCTCTCTCGTTCTGTTTCTCAGCTCATGTTGTCATACCTAGATCAAGATGCCGGGCCAGGGAAGAGGACTAAAACTTTCTAATTGTATCCTTCAATTTTTTGCCTTTTTAATGCAGCTCTTGTCTCCCATCCACATCTTGATCTTTTTTTTCCCCTCAGATCCAGCACCTTCCAGTTGTTTGCTAACTTCCACAGCCATGGTTTCTGAACCATCTTTCTCACTTCGCAGGTCTCAGGCCTAATCTAATTGCTCTCGCGACGGAGGAATTAGCGCGTCTAGCGCGTCAGAAACCAGACGGCAAAGCTTGTCAAAAGGAGCGGGCAAAATCTATGGTTGTTGAATTCGCCCACCGCTTCGGTTCCACGTCGACAGATCCGAGAAACTGGAAAGTCCTTTGCAAGGAAATGGTCATTCACCCGGTCCCAACGTCCATCACCTAATGCAGGAAGGTAATAAGACACCCCTCTGACTTCGGGTAAGATAAGTGCAAAGCTTAACGTGGTAGTTGCAAGAGTTGAAGGTGTAGGTCAATACAGTCGACCTAAATAATGCGCGTCCGTGGGAAATCACGGAAAACCCTGTCCATACATTTCGTTCGAAAGCCGCATTGCGCGCTTACACCGAGAAGACCGGCAATGTCCTCTCTTAGCAGGCTGCCAAGAGGACGGTTTTCTGAAAGTGATGTTGCGCGAAATCTTCTAATTGCGGCAAGTGGATAGTTCAAGAGCGTTGTGCCTCGAGACTGCTGTCCTTATCTTGCGTCCATCTTCTCCTCAAATTGAAATTCCCATGCTTTGGCAGTCCGCTTGTTGTTCTCCTGTCCGGACTCTGTACTTCCTTGGGCTGCGCATGAGTGCTTCATTAGGTTATGGTGTCGCGGTTTCAACTGGAAACTATATTAACTTGTTGTCTCTCAATGTAAAAAGGTGTCTGGGTCGGCCCTGATGTTCCTCCCCCGTGGAAACGAGAAATCGCTTAGCTTGTGCGGACGACGTTCGGGTTGACTAAGGCGATGAGTTGCAGTGGGCTAGGCGCATGCTCCTTGAAATTCAGAACCCTTACTTTTTGGATCTCTAGACTATAAGAAGCAAGGTGAATAGTTAACCGCCATCTTCGTAAAACTCCAGAAAAATTTTGGGGATAGCTTGAGCCCGCGTATTACTGTCATCAAGTACGGTTATAAGACGGGTGAAAGAAGTACCTCCATGGGAGTTGTGTAGTCAGAGTTCCCACATTAGGAAATGAGGGAGACCGGCCATGGGTGAACGAAATTCCGGTCCGAGTCCTCGCGTTTCACTTGCACGTCGCTCCATTCAACATTGCTTGCATTGCAACGACGACGCTGAATCGGAAAATAGCAAGAGTCCGTCTCTTCATATATCCAAATGATAGCCTATCCTACTACTGAGAGTGCGCGGTTTGTACGGCCCTTAGCAACCCCGAGAACTGATTGGTTACAACCATGCCTCTTCCCTGCCCCAGGCTTCCTAGTGCTGGCTTTCCTTGCGTCTTACGGCCCCAAGAGTGCGCAGGATCTTGAGGTGTTCGTGTGATAAGCGGCCAATTTTCTTCCTTGTGTCTGCCTTCTTCGGACTCACGCCAACAGTGCCATTTCTCGAAACGCCTCTTGATGCGGCATGTTCGGCTTCTCGCTCCGTCTGCTAAAACCAAAACACGAAATCATTACGGCTGGACACAGGAAAAAAAAAGATGAGGTGTCTGGCTTCTCGGAAGAAAGGTCTAGAAAAAAACTTGCAGGACGTACTCCGGTCTCACCACATGCATTGTTGGTTGATATTTGAAGTCCCCAGCGCCAATCACCTCGGTACAAGGTTAAAATGCAAGCCCTGTGGTTCAGGAGGGATCCGCACCGATTGACGATCGACAACCATCTTAACCTCCTTTTTGCCCCCAGCTCAAGTGATGTCAGGATCCTTGGCCTTAATACTATTACATCGTCAAACACTCGCCATTGGCTCATGATGCCTGGGCACTGCCACGATGAAAGAGGAAGAGAGATGTTCGGGGTCGGCCTGAATTTACCTTTGCGGGGAGCTCAAGTTGCCCAACGGCTCGGGGGTAATCTCCGACCGACTTACGTGGACTCACCCTCACGATATTCTCATTATTTACCGTTACCCTGCTTGCACAGGTGAGGCTCAAAACAACATCAACGACCAGCCCCATATTACTCGTATTCTGAAGTAGCAATGTTGCAAATTGCCGGCAAGACCTCTCAAACTTGTGCCAGCTTCACAAAGAACTTGTTTTTCTGTCCACTTCGAGAACGGATGTCCAATCCGCGGAGTTCCACAGACACTCCTTTGGGCCGGCAGAAAAAACATGGATCGTCAATAGTATGACATTCATCAAGCGGGCTGTCTGGCAGACAAACAAGTGCCGCTTCCTGTCATTCGTCTTATCCAGAACAGTCCAAGCGAGAAAGGCTTGGAACTGTTCTTTGATGCATGACAATGGAGTCAGGGATACACACAACCCCGCTCAGGGCCCTCATTTTTTTGATGAGACCAGGGTCGACCTCCCTTGATTATTTTCTCCCACCTTGTTCAAATTTCTCTTGGAGGTGTCCTCATCTCCTCCGTACACGAGTTGTTATCTGTCAAACCCCTGGGGATGCCCAAGGTCTCGAGTCTTCGCACCCGTGGCTTGGCTTTCCTCGTATCAGAATCTCTGTATGGCTGTCAACACACAAGTTGGAGCCGAGACTAACATGGATTCTCGTTCCCGCAGAATTTTCTTTCAATCGGTCAATGGACTGTCCTCATCGACAGTATGGCTCCTACAGGTTGACTGCCAAATACTTAGGCACGCAATACCACGTCCACAGCGCGATTCCAGCTGTCACTGATTTGATTTCGTTGAAAGTCAACAGTGCGGGACCTCCCCCATGCCACGACGCTGGACACACCCCCGCTAGGCTTTCCAGTGCTTTGGGCGTGGCAGGATGTTGGGGCCAAGCATTGGCAGGGGCACAGGGATGGCTCTCCGGCCGTAGTGGGGCGCCTGATTGCTTCCAGAAATCGCTTCTCCTCGAAGATCAATTTCAAGGAATGTCGGCCGTCTGGTACGCTGTAGGATGGACTAGACAACAAGATCCCGTCCGCCAAGCTTGTTCCGTCCTCCAGAATTCTCACGGGGAATTCTGGCAGTTGTCGTCCTTGCTTTCTCTTTCCTCAACTGCTTTTCAGGATTATCTCCTGGAAAGCGGTTTTCATCATATATCAAATCCTTAGCAATCTATGTCACAGATGCTGATAAGAACTTTCATCTATACATCAGATATTGAACTGCCGTGAGGATTATTGTACTCTCGACAATTCAAGAAGTTTCGTCGTAACATACAAGCGACAATTTACTTTGAATCCCTGCACCGGCGTCCCACAGACTGGAGGTTGAAGGGGAACCCATGTCACCGAGAGTCCTCTGGACCCGCCACAGCGCTGACACGGCACATGTCTGAATACAAAGGGGCATTTTCTGTTTCCTTCTGCAGAATCTTGAAGATGTAACATCATGATCCCCTCTTGGCCAGGCCATCATGCAGAACTTCCGTGATGATTGGGGCCTGACACACGGTCTTCTGGAAAAGATCCGCCGATATAAAAGCAGCTCCTGTCTCCGGCTATGCTCTCTTTATTCTGCCTACCCCAAGGCACTTGATTTTCAGCTCTCATTACAAGTCCCTCTGAGAACGTTCTGCAGAACGCCATGCCTCAGTTCGCGCGCATCGTAGCCACTCTGTGGCTACTGGTGCAGATCGTTGCTGCGCTCCCTAAGCCAGTAGAGCTACCACGTATTCCGCGCAATCTATGGGAGACGGACACTGTGAAAAGAGATGAGACTGAAGCCATTGGCCTGGTTGAGAGTGAGACCTTTGTGTGGGCCTCGACCGAGAGTGAGTTTTGCCAGTATGCTCCTTGTATGTTTAAAATACAAGAATAACTTACAATTTTATCAAAAAGAGCCGAATCATAAAGCCGTCGTGGTTAGTATGGTCGCTTTCGCCAAGCAAGATGAGCGTATCCTTGATATGGACAAATTCTCTTTCGCGCTCGAATCCGCCAGCTGCGCTGAGGGCGACATGTCACTAAAGTTTAAGCATGACCTGATCTACTTTGCTGCTAAGATTGCCTGGGACTGGGTCAACTTCAACGACGCCCGAAGTTTTGTCTTGGTTCCCAGCTCAGACAAATGTGGAGAGGACAAGTCTCACGATCCATGGGTGATCCGGAGGGTGACATTCGATGACAAGACCAAGAAGGTCATCATGGACGCGACAAAGAGCACCTGGAAGCAAGTTATGAACACCTTTGTTTTGGACTTTGGCGAGATTGTCCTAGGGAAAGACGGCCTTGATAAACACGACATTGTTAAACGTGATATCATCCCCGATCTCGACGAACATTTTAGACTCAACCTTCGGGCGACCCTCCCCCGTCGACTCTTTCAATGGAACGCTCAAGTAGGGAGGGTCAATGCATCACTGACTGCCAATTGCGATGACTGCGGCCTGCAGGGCACTCTTGTCTTCTCTGGTCATATAGAGGCAAGCCTCGGCTGGGACGGTTTTTCGGTTGACAAATTTGAGCTCTCCCTAAGACCTGAAGGAGTCCAGGCCGGCATCAATCTCAGTCTTGGTTTCATTGGGCATCTCGATTATAGGGGCCTGGTGAAGCCGTCCCAGGAGATAAACCTTCTAGAGATCCCTGTTGGCGGATGGAATATTCCTGGCATCTTTGAATTTGGTCCTCAGATTGAAGTGAATGCTGGGTATGAGATTGGCTATGTAGCGGGTGTCGCTGAGGTGTCAACTGGTGTTGTGGCGAGAATTCCAGATAGCGCCATTGCGAAGCTGGATCTCCTGGCTGAAGACTCAGTACAGATATCTGGATGGGCCCCTGAGATTGAAACGCAGCCTCTCGAAATTGAAGCCCAAATTGATGCCGAAGCGTCTATTTACACAGAAATTGCGTTGAGCGTCAGCATGACTGTTTTGGGTAAGAACCTCTCATTCCCTTTCCCCCGGGGTTATGCACTGTGTTATTCGGAGATAACCTGACCAACATGCTTCTAGATGACAATGGCTTTGGAGTTGATCTTGCGTTGAAGGTCCCTGAAGTTACAGTGACAGTGGGTGCTGGTTATGGTAGGTCCTTTGCCTTTCCCACTTATGCTCCTTGGTTGCTGGGCTAACATCGTACAAGACTCTGACGGATTCTGCGATAACAATCCTAATCCATGGGGACTTACCATTGATTCGGTGGTGGGAGCAGACCTGGACTTAGAGGTGTGGACAGAGCTTGATGGAGACAGGAACAATCTGTTCGATGTGGACCTTTTTGAAGAGCCCGATATCTACGTCTTCCCACAGCTGTGCCTCTCGTTTGGAGATATCAGTGATGGATACTGTTCGGAAGCCGACGATGATGGACCAACCGAGGAAAACGAGGACGGCGGCGACGACGACGATGATGATGATGGTAACTTCAAGAGAGCCGCTGAATTGCCAACCAAGACCATCGACGATCAGTTGGAAGCACGTCAAGCTCCCGCTGGTCGAACTCCATACTACCCAGCCTGCAATCCAAACAAAGATCCAGCGACAGCTGTTCGGGTCTTGTCTTATCCTAGTCCAGATGATTTGAAAACGAACCCGAATGTGCCCATTGTGGAGCCGGGTGTCCCTTGTGCAAGGTCTGAGACTAATTGCCCAATTGATCCCACGATTAACGTGGTGACAACTCCCATGCCGGCCCGCGCGTTGGTGGTTAATACAGGATGGCAATGTAAGCACATTTCTTATCCCGCTTAATTATCCTACATGGAGTGACTGACAGTGATCACAGCTGAACATGTCTACGAGGGCAACTGGATCCGGGACTATATCGATTTCGTGCACGAGAAAGCCAGCGGGTCGGATCCTGCACCGCCATGCCCCGATACGGTGCTTCAATTCTGGGACAGCAACATAAAACCTACTGCGGTACCTACACCGCCAGGGGCAGACAATAAGACCACTTACATTGAGGCATTGATGCAGCAGCTGGGGACTGACTATACAGCAACAGAGAGGATGGCTCTCCTCCCTGACACGCAAAACAGAATGAAGTATCGAGTAAGCCAAACAATCGTGTCTCATTCTCGTCGCGCATACGCATTTGATAAACTAACAACTTAACAGATGTTTGCAGCAAGTCCTCTGATCGGTGAGAGAAGGCTGAACGGCTGGAGCGCTGGCCAACTCAGTTGCGCAGTTGCTCGTATCGTCAGTACCTGCAGATACTATAACGATCCACAGATCCAGGAAAGGGTAAAGGCGACCGTCCTTGGTATTGAAGCAGTTTTGTAAGTGCTTACTCTGCATCACACTGTTCCTGCTTGAAAATGGCCGTAGTCCGCAGTTGCTCACAAAGTTGATGTAGGGATGCAATGGATAAAGACTCCAGGGTCACGAACAAATTACCCAACGGCCTAACCTTTAAGGAGGCGCACAAGCAGTTCTACGAGAAGCATTACGCTGATGCAATCACGTTTACAAGAGACGCAATCCAGGAATATGCGTCGTTCATCCAAGGCAAGGATGACTTCGGTGACCTGAGCCCTAACGTACAGGACCAAATCAGACGTGCTGCGAGCGACGCAGCGTTCAGAGAAGAGCTTTGCCCGGAAGTTACCCGCGATTGGTGATTGACGGATGAATGGGTCCTACCAGTGCTAGGCCCCGGAGGACGCGTCCGTGATAACAAAATGGGAAAGTAGGAGTTGTCCTACGATGTAGCTTCTACGTAGTGACTCTGTCATTTTCCGTCAGGCGTCGTGGTCCTCAGGATTCTTTATAACTTACTCCGTAAATTGATCTTGATTATGCGTCTCACTCTATTCGATGATCTGCCAGAAAGCCATTGCTTGGGAATTAATAGTAGCATTATTACTCGTGCCAAGCGCACCCAATAGAGGTGTGAATACAGTAGTGGGTGCGCTTGGCACGAGTAGTGGGTCTTCAAGATTTCTATTTCTGAAATCTTCCACTAACTAGTTACGTGGTAGCCCAGTAGTATCTGAGCGCCTAGTTTAGAGACTGTTACCATGTGTTCTTCGCAGGAAGAGCACGACGTACTCTTGGCAACCTGTACATAGTTACTTAAAGGCATAGTAGTACTACTATGTTGACGAACACTGAAAATGAGTTTTGGGCCAGGTCGACCTCTGTGTTCTCCTTGCTCCTCTCTTATACCCACGTACATATTACAATTCTCATGATCCCTTTGTCATCAGACAATGGCCACTGCAATCATGGTCCCACAGAGTCAGGGGAGCAAGCATTGAGAATGTGTATGGTTGGCTTGGTAACGGGACAAATTATGTACCTGTTTCCAACAAGGGGGCATTGTAGCTTGATAAAGCCTGGTTTTGAATTGTTTCTGTGTATCTTACAGCAGAACTCCTCTGTTACACCCATGTTGAATAAACTCCTATGTAGTAGATCTACTTGTATGTAGTAGCACTGGTCAGTAGTGCTATTAGAGAAATAGAAAGCCCAATGGACATTTGATGCTCATAGATTATGCCACCAGGTTTGCCCTGACTGATCAGCTACTTACTGTGTATCAGGGAGAACTAGGTACATAGTATGTATGGACAACGGTGAGAAGGTGAGGAAGCAATGGAAGAGCGAGCTGACGGATACAAGCTATTCCTTTCCACAAGGAGAGAGATCACGTGAAGGCCGCTGCTGACATCGCGTGTCACGTTCGTTCAGCATAATTAACTACCGAACCCACTGAAGCATTGCTGAGTGATAATACAGTAGCAAGTTGACAACAGTCCCAGAGCTTCTACAATTATTGGAATGACCCGCGAACGATGTTCAATTTATGACTCCAATACCATTATTTCATCCGCTACCTTTCAATGACCTGGAGTCACTCATACTTTCAGCTTTCGCAACATCCAGAGTCGACTTTCAGATTCTTCAGGCTACATTCAAATCCTAACCAACCATCACCAATACATGCATACTACTGGTCTAGTGATAATCATGCCAAGGGTTAAATCAATGATTGATCTCCCGGAACAGATCCGTTGCGCGAAGGTCTCCATCGGGAACAAAACATGCAAGTCTATCGCGATCTTCAACGAAAGTTGTAATCAAGACGGCCGTAGGTTGATCCAGAGCAGATGTTCGCTCTTTATAGCGTCTTCGGGTCCAATTGCTTCATCGCGATATGACATTACTATCAAACTGGGGCACAAAGATCATGACTCCCTACAACTCAATGGGTCTTGCGGCCCTAGGTTCCTCTGGACGGAAACTTTTTGACCCCGCATGAGTATGTTCAAGCTGTGTTGAGACGTCTTCACATCTTTTGTGCAGGCCCAAAGCATGTGGCGTGGAAGCTCAAGAATGTTAGGACTCGTCAAAGATCCAGCTGATGTGTGTGGATCAAGTGTTAACCATATTAGTGAACTCGACAATCCACATCGATACGCAACCGTCTGATCGCGATCATGCAGTGTGGAGAGCATTGGTGCATGCATCCGTGCAGAGCCAACTGCCGTGCCAAGCTACTCATGCCACGGTTGATTGATGTCGTGTCGCTCCCCAGCGTGTGGCCATATAATTTCAAAGTTGGACATGTAGTCCGCGAGTATGCCGCAGGAAACAATATTCTTTTGACAATCTGTCTTGATATTACTATTCACGTTGCAAATCTACAAGGTGTTCATCGAACGCGGCTCCTTACTGCGTCATGTGTCGAATATACTCCCTCCCAGATTGGAGCTCTGGCCAAAAATCCGGTCACAGCGCGTTGAGAGAAAGGTGGGATCGATTGGAATTACCACAACACACCCTCTTTCTCCTCAGACGGCGATCTCTAAGAGGCTTTCAGGAAAAGCCCATGATCCCGACGCAGTGGTTCGGCCGTTGATTGCCGTTCGATTGATCGATTTAGAATAGGCGGCTGGAGCAACTTGCTATTCAAGTTCCTCCGTGCGCCGCGCAGCAAACAAAAGAGCAAGACACCATGTAATAAAGTTAGTTGCACACCTCATAGTCTCTAGAATGGTACTAGGAGCAGTACTCCATTGTCCCTGGAGATTGGGTTCAACCTTGAATGGATCTCTTGAAGATTCCTGCCTGCAATGTGAACTGCATGCATTGGCATCGTCTACAGACTAACTGAGCGAGAGATCAACTGGGTCCCGCAACTTTCCTCAAGAATTGACGCTCCTATATGCCACAACAACCGGCGAGTTGATACATCCAAAACGAAACACCAGCAGAGGAGATGCCGAGGTTTTTGCCGGAAAAACGTCGTGCCGCTGAATGGTACTCGGATCAAGGTTCCCCCATTCCGGCCATCGTCTTGGCTTTCGTGCTATCACCTGCAATCATTCTTTGTTCTCTCGTCCTGAAGAGCGCGAAAGACTTTCTTTTTCCTCGGTCTCTGAAGGAGCTCCGTCTCAACACGCCGTGTCCTTGCTGGGCTGCCAGCTAATTGGCTCAATTGCACATCTCCGCCTTTGTTGTGATGGACCCAACACGGCGGTTTTGGAAGCTCTCGTTGGCTCGTGCAGCTCCAATTAGTGGCGTCAGACCCTTACTAGATCCGGTGATGAAGCTATCACGTTTGCTGTTGCTAGAAGAATGGGAACATGGTGCCCGCCAATAGCTCACTTTGTCTCCATGCAGACAGCATCTTCCATTCAGTTTTGAAGATGCTTATTCCAACCTTCTCATTTCTTGGAGATCAGCACCTCGTCAAGAGCACAAAGCGGGTTTCCTTGAATGGGAAACCGATCACTTTGGTATCAAATCACGGAGCGGGTCGAACGCCGTATCGGCTCAGCGATCAAAAAAATGGCTCAACAATCCTTTGTTTCGCTGCTGAGATTCCAGGTAAGCTTCGATAATCTGAATTTCATGGGGAATGATGGTTTTTGTGAAGAAGGATAGCCTCTCCCCCTCACTTTTAAGGAGGTCTTGTCCGGTGAATGTCCTTCGAGAGACCTTTAAATTCTGCAAATTCTGCTTTTCTGTCCAGTTGCTGCAACCTCAAACCCACCGATTGCTTGTATTTCTTGTTGTGAACACCTCTATCGGTTCCTTTTTGGCTTCAAAGTTGTAACATACCTCCACTACACAACATGCAGTTCCATGACATCGATGATACTCTTGTTCCCATCGCCGTGATTGGCATCGGCTGCCGTCTTCCCGGGGGCGCAAACACCTCAGAGAAGCTATGGCGATTGCTCGCAGAGGGCCGTGATGGCTGGACTGACGTTCCAGAAGACCGCTTCAACTGGAAGTCCTTCAACCATCCTGACGCGGAGACCCAGGGAGCATACAATCACCGCGGAGGACACTTCCTTGATCAGGACATCACCGCGTTCGATGGTGGATTCTTCGACATTCCCGGCTTCGAATGCGAAGCCGTCGATCCACAACAGAGAATCCAGCTTGAAGTCGCCTATGAAGCCCTCGAGAATGCCGGCATCTCCCTCGATCGCATCAGAGGTTCTAATACCTCTGTTTATGTGGCCATCTTCAGTCAAGATTATGCACAGATGCAGTTCAAGGACATGGATGACCTACCCAAGTATCACATGACAGGTATCGGAAACGCAATTGTCTCCAATCGAATCTCATATATCTTCGACCTGAAAGGTCCGTCGGTTAGCTTGGATACAGGTTGCTCCGGAGGTCTGGTTTCGCTGCATCAGGCATGCCAGACCCTGCGAACGCGCGAGTGCGATATGGCGCTTGCAGGTGGCGTGAATCTCATGCTCAACCCTGACCTTATGATTCCAATGAGTTTGATGCAGTAAGTGTGCACTCTCAATGTCCCTCAGAGTTCTTCAATAACTCACGTGATATCACCAGTATCCTGAACAAGGATGGAAGATGCTATTCCTTTGACGCCAGAGGCTCTGGTTACGGCCGTGGTGAAGGCGCCGCCATGGTCGTCCTCAAGCGGTTGGATGATGCTATCCGAGACGGTGACAACATTCGTGCTGTCATTCGCAACACAGGTGTGAACCATGACGGAAAGACGACTGGTATCACTCTGCCCAACCGCGACTCCCAGCAGAGTTTAATCCGGGCCGTGTATGAACGAGCTGGCCTTGACCCGAGAGATACGGCCTACATCGAAGCCCACGGCACAGGTACGGCTGTCGGGGACGTCGAAGAGATGGAAGCTATACAGGCTGTTTTCAAGCAGGGCGGCACCACACAAGATGCTCCTATCTATGTGGGCTCGATCAAGCCCAACATTGGCCACTTGGAGAGCGCGAGTGGTCTTGCGGGTTTCATCAAGGCTATTCTCATGATAGAAAAGGGCCAAATTCCGCCGAATTTGAACCTGCAGACCTTCAAAGAAACTTTGAACTTGGATGGATCGCGCGTAAAGGTGAGTACTTACGAGTCTGAGTGGTCAACTCGTTCCCTGCTAAGTGACTATCCTAGATCCCCTCTCGCCTGGAAGAATGGCCCAAGGGTAAATTGCGTCGCATCTCAGTCAACAGTTTCGGATATGGTGGAACAAATGGACACGCTATCGTTGAGGCCATGACCAGCAACAAAATCCTAAATGGGCTTTCTATTTCAAACGGTATGAATGGCCATACCCGGTTCAACGGTAATAGCTTCAGTGAAACGTCCCAAGTTCTTGCCTTGACCGCGAAGAACGAAAAGTCCTTGAAAGAGTCGATTAGGAGGCTGCGAGAATGGGCTTCTGCTCGTATTGAAAAATGTGGCGATGACGACAAGAATATTCTTAATCTTGCACATACCCTCACAGCGCGCCGTTCCACTTTGCAATGGCGATACAGCTTTACAGCTGCTTCCCTCCAGGACCTCGTGTCAACACTATCGGAGGCAGAAAAGTCCAAGCCAATTAGGTCGTCCACCAATAACCACGTTGTTTTCGTTTTCACAGGACAAGGAGCCCAGTGGTTCGCCATGGGCAAAGAACTCATGAAGACTCAGTCTCCTTACGGTGACTCAATGCGCAAGTCGGATGAGATACTGCGTGTCCTGGGCGCTTCGTGGAGCTTAATCGAGGAGCTCTCCAAAGATGCAGAACAATCGAGAGTTAATGAAGCTGCGATTGCTCAACCCGCCACTACGGCAATCCAGATTGCTCTCGTTGATCTCCTGCATAGTGTAGGAGTTGAACCGTATGCTGTCTTCGGCCACTCGAGTGGTGAAATCGGCGCTGCGTATGCTGCCGGTGCAATTGACCACGCCGTTGCACTGAAGGTAGCCTATCACCGTGGTCAATTGAATGTCAAAGAGGCAGCAGCAACTCCTGGTGCCATGTTAGCAGTTGATCTTGGTGATGAAGAAGCTTCGAAGTACACTGAAAAGCTTACCCGCGGTGTTGCCGTGGTTGCGTGTTCAAACAGCCCGTCTAGCAGTACCATCTCAGGAGATGAAGATGCCGTTGAGGAGCTGAGGCAGATTCTGGAGGCTCGGGCCATTTTCGTGAGACGCCTCAAGGTCGATACTGCGTACCACAGCCATCACGTCCGCGCTGTCGCAGACCAGTATCTTCGTGCACTAGATGGTTTGGAATCCGGCTTGACACGTTCCTCTGTCAAGTTCTACTCGTCGGTCACAGGAGAGAAAATGACCGCAGGTTTCGGCCCTAAGTACTGGGTGGGCAACCTGATATCGAAAGTCCGCTTCCGTGACGCCCTGGAGAATCTCTGTAGCGATCTCCATGCATCCTCCCAGTCGACTTTGATTCAGTCCTCTCCGATCTTTGTAGAACTTGGGCCTCATGGTGCACTTGCTGGTCCTATTCGGCAGACCATGCAGAGCACGCCCCTGGCTTCGAATTATTCCATCTTCTCTGCCCTTTCGAGAAACCAGAATGCTCTGTCTACCGTGTTGGACCTGGCGGGCAAGCTGTTCGAGCGAGGGTGCACAATCGATCTCCCGTCAGTCAACTTGCTTGTCGATCCTTCTCACACCCGAAAACTGCTCCACGACTTGCCACCTTATCCATGGGACCATTCAACCACTTACTGGCATGAGTCCCGCCTCAGCAGACTTCACCGCTTCCGCCCGTTCCCCTACCACGACCTCCTTGGTGTGCGCCTCGTGAGCAGCTCGACCATTCAACCTGTGTGGCGGCATCTTTTCACACCTGCCTCTCTTCCATGGCTGCGCGAGCATACGATTGACGGCATGATCATCTTCCCTGCTGCTGCGTACATGTGCATGGCCATCGAGGCGGTGCGGCAGACCCTGCCAGACATCACCAAGTATACTCTCAAGGATGTCTCCTTCATTAGCGCGCTCGTGATTCCTGAGAAACCCAAGCAGCCCATTGAAATCCAACTCACTCTTCGTTCGGCTGAAAAAGCAGGTCCGGAATGGAAAGAATTCAACATCATTTCCATCAATACTGACGGGGCGAGTACTGAGCATTGTCGCGGGCTGATTTCGACAGAGGTGGGCACATCACCTGCCAAAGATGAAGCTTTTCGAGAGGTGAGCTACGAGGTCGCTGCACAACTCGATCGTCTCAAACGTCTCCAGGCAACCTGCAATGAAGAAATCGACTGTACCAGCCTGTACGAGGAGCTCAAGTCCAAGGGCAATTATTATGGCCCCAACTTTGCTCGCGTCAAGGAACTGAAATTTGACGGTGAGGTCGATGCCCTCGGAAATGTTGTCATCCCTGACGTCGCGGACTGCATGCCAGGTAATTTCATTCAACCTCATGTCATCCACCCTACAACACTCGACGCCTTGTTGCATGCGCCCATTCCGCTTTTTGGCAAAAAGCGGGCCGGCCAGTCTGTCATGGCTATCGGGATCGGCGAGCTAGTCATTTTTTCGAAAATAACGAGCACACCTCACACGGCACTCACGACTGCCACTACGCTTAGTCGTGTTGGGTTGAGGTCTGCAGCTGCAGAGATATCTGTTTTCCAGCAGAATAGCAGCGGTGATAAACCTGAGTGCGTCATTCACATCACAGAGGCAGAACTCTTCGCAACCAGACGGGCGGGTGACCAAGAAGCAGAATGGAGAGACATTAGTTACCAGATGCAATGGGGCATTGACTCTGATCATCTCACATCCTCCTTTTTTACGCTGAACGAGCCGGAGGACGAATTAGCACAAGCGGAGAAGGTCGAACACCTTAATCAGGCCGCGGCAATTTATATGCGGAATTGCGTCGAGAAACTTGTTGGGCTCAATCCTGCTATCCTCAAGGGCCACTTTCAATGGTTCTTCAGCTGGATGCTCCGTTTCCAAGAGTCCGCTGAAAATAAAAGACTGCTCGCTGGCGTCCCTTCGGACACCACTGCCCTTCTGGAAGCTGCCCGCAAGCGAGGTGTCGAAGGTGAGATGATGTGTCGCGTGGGAGAGAAGCTGTATGACATTCTCACGGAGAAAGTCGACTCTCTCGCGCTCATGCTCGAAGATGGTCTGCTCTACCATCTTTACGCTGACGATGCGTCAACCCGTTGTTACAAGCACATGATCCGTTACATGCAGCACGCTACGTTTAAGAACCCGAACATGACGATCCTCGAACTAGGTGCAGGAACAGGCGGTGCTACCGCGCCTTTACTCGAGGCCCTCGGATCGAACGGCGTACTGCCCATCAAGCGGTACGACTTCACAGACGTGTCCTCTGGCTTCTTTGAACGGTCCGGTGAGCGACTCAAGGAGTGGAGCGCGTATCTTGAGTTCAAGCGGTTGGATATTCAGAGCGACTTGCTCGAGCAGGGCTTCGAGGAGGAAAGCTACGACCTGATCATTGCGTCGAACGTGCTGCATGTAGCCGAGTATATCGACTTGTCGCTGTCGCGGGTGAGGAAGTTGTTGAAGCCTGGCGGACGGCTGCTTCTAATTGAGACCACTCGCGTGTTGCCCTTTTACAACACGCTCCTTGGCTCTTTACCGGGATGGTGGGGTGGTAAGTGTATACTTCGTTTTCGTAGATCTCTTTGCGTTTGGAGAATGATTTGGGTTGCTAATGTTTCCTTGCATGGATAGGAGTCAATGATGGACGTACCAATGCACCTCTCCTAAGCATGGAACAGTGGGATGCAGCTCTTCGACGCACTGGCTATGACGGACTGGAAATTGCGGCTAACGACTTTGTGGGTGGCGGACAGCGATCTGCGATGCTCATTTCCAAAGCGATCGTCGAGGACCTGAAACCTTCTAGACCCGTGAAGCTTCTGCTCAACCCTCGCTATGCGGATCATAGACTACCAGCTTATGTTCTTCAGCTAAAGCGCGCTCTGCAGAATGCTGATCTCGACGTTTCCACCGAGTCTTTGGCGTCAAACGGCATAAATGTCTCCGAGGATGCAGTGTACATTGTTCTCGACGACGGTGTCAAACCCATTCTCACGACCAACTCTCAGACACTTTTTGGACACGTCAAGAAGCTTCTCGGTGCCCCTACCAATGTCCTGTGGGTAACCGGGCAGGATGAAGCCTCAGCTGCTTTGAATCCAGAGAAGGGCCTCATTTTTGGTGCTGCTCGAGTCGTTCGTGGTGAAAACCAGGCCCTCCGCCTCATTACTTTCGATATTCAAGAGAGCACTGCTGGTGAGAACTGCGACCACATCGCCCAGAAGATCAAAGATGTCGTCATAGCTGGATTCTATGAACCCGATGCCACACGCTCCACCGAGCTTGAGTTCATCTACAAGGGCGGCCAGCTGTACGTCCCACGACTCATCCCCGATGAGAAACTCAATCAGCGCCTCCGAGCAGCTGCAGGTGAAATGCGGCTTGAGATGCAGCCTTTCCACCAATTTGATCGTCCCCTGCGCCTGGAGATTCATAACTCTGGGATTTTGGAGCACATGAAATTCGTGGATGACGAGACCCCTAAACAGGCTCTCACTGATTGCGAGATTGAAGTCCAGGTGGAAACTTGCGGAGTCAACTTCAAGGACGTTATCATTGCGCTCGGGCAGGTGAAAAAGCCTCTTCCCATGGCTGGCGAATATGCGGGTACCGTTGTGCGGGTAGCTCCCGGAATGGAGCATAGATTCCAAGTCGGCGACCGTGTCTGTGGTTATGGCACGGGTACATATGCCAGTCACCTCAAGGTCAATGGCTACACAGCATGCCGCATTCCAGAGTCCATGTCCTTTATCGATGCGGCAGCGGTAGCTGTTGCATTCTCGACAGCCCATCTTTCACTCATTGATATTGCCAAACTTGAGAAAGGGCAGTCTGTTCTGATCCACGCTGCAGCTGGGGGAGTGGGACAGGCCGCTTTACGCATCGCGAAGCATGTTGGAGCAGAGATCTTTGCGACCGTGGGCTCTGATGCCAAACGCCAGCTACTCATGGAAGAATTTGGTATTCCAGAGGACCATATTTTCTCTAGCAGCACTAGCGTTTTCAAAAAGGGTATCGAGCGTCTCACGAACGGCAGAGGCGTGGACGTCGTTCTAAACTCTCTCTCTGGCCAACCTTTGCAGGATTCTTGGTCGTGTATTGCCAGTTTTGGAACTTTTGTAGAAATCGGGAAGACAGATGCGCATGCCAAAATGCCGCTTAACATGTGGCCGTTCAATCGACACGTCACCTTTGCCTCTGTCGACTTGGGCTTGATGTGTGAGGTGCACCCCAAGAAAGTTGCAAAACTCCTCGACGATGTATTTTCCAAGTTCGAGACTGGAGAATACACACCCATGAAGCCGATCACTGTTCTGCCGCTAACCAACATCGAAGACGCGTTCCGCATGGTGCAGACACGGAAACATGTCGGGAAGATCGTGCTGGAGGCGAACTCGACCACCATGGTAAAGGCGGTCTCGAAGCCATCATCTGACGAGTTAACGCTAAGCGGCAACGCAACATACATGATTGCTGGAGGCCTGGGAGGTCTCGGACGGGAGATTGCGCGGTTCATGGCTGCCCGTGGTGCAAAGCATATTGTCCTTCTCTCTCGTCGTGGTTTGCATGGCGAACAGCTCGTCAAACTACAGGAAGACTTCAAACGGCTAGGCACTGAGGTCGTTGCTTTCGCGTGCGACTTGACTGATGCACAACGTGTCCAGGAAATGATTACGACATGCGCTCGTACATTGCCCCCAATCAAGGGTGTGATTCAGGCGAGCATGGTACTGAAAGTGGGTTTCTTATCTCCCCCACTCTCTCTTCTTTTTTTCCCTTGCTCTTCTTGGGCAATGTGCTGATAATAGATTAGGATCGTGTGTTGGCGCAAATGACCCTGGATGAATTTCGGGGCGCGCTGGAACCAAAGGTGACCGGCACGCAAAATTTGGTCAAAGCTCTGGAAGGCCAATCGCTTGATTTCTTCCTCATGCTGTCATCGGGAGCCAGTATAATCGGGAACCTCTCGCAGGCCAACTATGCCGCTGGCAACGCGTATATGGATACGTTGGCAAACATCACCGAATCTATCAGTGGCACCCGGTTCATCTCATTGAACCTTGGTCCGATTACCGACGTCGGTGCGATGAAGGACAATGACCGTCGGAAGCAAATCCTCGTACGTCAGGGATATGTTCTGGCACTAGGGCGGGACCTGCTCGCCATGTTTGAGCATTCTCTCAGCGCCGAATCTGCGACCAAAGGATGTAAACAATTCATCCTCGGCTTCGACTACCGTTCCCTGCGTGAATCGGATAACTGGTACTCGCTCGAGAACCCGATGTTCAGCCATCTTCTGAAGTCCAAAGACAGCCACGAGACAAAGCATCAAGACGGTGCGGCCATGCAGAGCATCGAGGAATCCATCACCGCAGCTGGGACTATTGAGCAGGTTGGCACTATTGTTGCAGATGCAATCGCGCGAAAAATCTCAACGCTAGTTGCGGTTGCGTACGAAGAGATCGATTTCCAGCGTAGCGTGGTCGATTTTGGCCTCGACTCCCTTGTGCTAATCGAATTGAAGAATTGGATTGCACAAAAGTTCAAAGCCACTTTGCAGGTATCAGAAATCTCAGACGCCGCGCACATTATTGCTCTGGCGATGAAAGTCGCCTCGAGATCAGCTTTTGTTGCGAAGAGCTCAAGCTCGAATCGCACCGGCGAGAACAAGGAGATCCAGACAGATGGCGAGAAATCCGAGCTCACCACCGACGGCATTGAAGCACCTGCTGGTCCGCTTGCACGACCGAAGCAGCCTCTTCCTGACTTGGACGATACTCTGGATCAGTATCTTGAAGCCATTCGGCCGACCTTGTCTGACAGAGAGTACGCGGAATTACATATCTATGTCGAGGAATTCCGTCGCTCAGGCGGCATTGGCCAGACACTCCAGGGTCGCCTTGAGAAACTGGCCAACGACCCTCAGGTCGACAACTGGCAGGCAGAGCTCTATGCTCGGCATACATTCCTGCGCGATCGTGTGCCCTTGATCCCGCGCTGGAACTTCTTCCTCACTCACCTCATGAGTCCATTCCCTCACACTGCGGCCCAGAGAGCGGCAATCATTTCATCCGCCGCGTTCCGGTTCAAGTTGGAATTGGATGCAGGTGAATTAGGCACCCATTCAGTCAACGAGGCAGCCGTGGGCATGGAGCATTACTCATGGTTTTTTAATGCGACACGGGAGCCTAGGCTTGATGAGGATAAGATGGTCAAGTATCCTGGTAATGATTATCTGGTTGCGTTCCGTCGTGGCAATGTGTACAAGGTTCCGCTGAGAGAGGGCGACCACCCTGCTTCTTACGACTCGTTGCTAGGTGCCTTCGAAGCCATCGTTAACGGGGAGCAGAAGGCTGAATCCTGGGTGGGTGTCTTGACTGCTGATGGGAGAGACTCCTGGGCGGAGGTGAGTAATTATTGCTAGTTTTCAATATTTCGGGTAATCTTCACTCACAATACTACTTTCTAGATTCGTCAACTCCTCGGTGAAGTCTCTTCGGAGAATAAGGCTTGGATCCAAGCTATTGAAGCTTCTGCGTTTGTTGTCTACCTGGACGAAGCCCGACCTGGAAGTGCAAACGAGCGAGGTCATCAGTTTTTGCACGCCAACGGGTTTAACCGTTGGGCCGACAAGACCATGCAGTTTGCGATTTGCGACAATGGTGTTTCTGCCACCATTATCGAGCATGCCATGATTGATGGTATGGTTATTCGGCAGCTGAATGACTTCGTCACAGAAGCGATCGTGAACCACAAGCCCAATGAAGCCGTTAAGAAGCCTTCTGCTCTCACTGTTGAGCAGTACACGTTCAAAACCACGCCTATCATCACGCAGCACATTCAGCGCGTGCGAAAGCAGGTTATCGACGCTGTGTCCAAATACGAGCCAGCCTCGTTCGATTTCACCAGCGTCAGCAACGAGTACTTCCGCTCCCACAAGTGCATTGCGAAATCAGGTGTTCAAATGGCGCTCCAACTCGCTATGCGTCGACTCTTTGGCTATAACCCCGTCGCATTCGAGCCCGTGTCACTCAACCACTTCCTCAAGGGCCGCGTAGAACGGACGCATGTGGTGCTGTCCGAGGTGGCCGACTTTTGCGCTGCTGCCTCTTCTAAAAATGGAAAATTTGCTGCTGCCAATCCAGACATGCGCCGACTCTTTTTCGATGGAGTTAAAGCGCATGCCAATAGCGTCATGCGCGCGAGCCGTGGTTACGGCGTCGACCGGCACATGCTTTGCCTCGAGTGGTCGCTGCGCGAGGGCGAGGACGTTCCCGCGCTGTTTGCTAGCCCATTGTACGCTAAGTCGCGGGCTGGGCTTGTGCTTACTGATTCTTGGCCGACTGGTGCGTTGGAGTGCGGTGCTATACACGATGAGGGGAGCTTTTGGATACATTTCGAGGTGAAAGATGATAGGTATGTGATCTGGCCCGCTCAGACTCACCAACGTAGGTCTGAGTGACCAACAAGCTAACGTCAGCCTCGACAACAATAGGGTTCGATTCTCGGTCTGGGGACCGACAGGTCAAACACAAAAATTTAGGAAGCTGCTTGAGCAGAGCGTGGATGATGTGCGCGCCATTTTGGAAGCATAGAATTGGTGGGCTCGAACCATCGTCTTCGGGCAAGTCGTTTGTTGTATGTGGAAATTGCACTCGAATCATGGAATTAGGTATGTAATGTTTTACTACAGTACTATATAGGTCAATTCAAGGTGCAATGATCTGACTCTGTCCATGTCGTGTCACCTACACAAACAACAGCATAAGACCCCTGGATCATCATAGTGATTGTTTTCTTGTTTTCTGTTCCGGTTGGTTTGGTCAATCACCAGTGCATCACTATTCTCTCTGCCAGTTGACGGGTAAACTTGTTTAGGTCTTTGTTGCGGATCGTTTAATCTACAGAGAATTTTACAGGGGAAACTACAGTAAGTGCTCGGACCCTTTGTCTCGGCCGCGCCTACCAGCCGGCTAAGTGACACCCATTCGGCGGCTAATAACGAAGATGTTTGCTGTTGATTTTGGTTCGGCCTGAGCTATGCATTAATGAGACAGACCATTTCGCTAACATATTCCTTTTGCAGGGATGGGAGAGTGCTTAGTCTGGAGACCAGTCACACAGGTTCCAGAAGATATCAATTCCTTTTCACAATGTTCTAAGACTCTGTCTCAGGTTTCTCACCTGGTATGCCTGCATTGGCCACGTTCAATAACACACTCGCATACAAGAAGCTTGCAACAGTATGCATGACCGCGGCAACTTTCTCTCGACCCCCGAGCGCCTCATTGATCCTGTCAAACCGCTCCCGTGGCAACGCCCCACCTTTCAAGTCGGCCGTCTCCGCCGCAAACTCGAACACAGCCCGTTCGTGAGCGGAGAGTCCAACCGGAGTCTTTCCCGCGCTGGCGTCAGCGATCTGCGACGCTGAAAGTCCAACCTTCTCGGCGATCCGTGTGTGCGCATACACCGCGTACGCGGCTCGCGTGCGGGACAGGACGGCGAGGATGGCGAGTTCCCGTTCGCGCTCCGTGAGGGCTGGAAGACATAGGACTTGTTCAGAAAGGTTGAGCCAGGGGATGGCCAGTGTGGGCGTGTACCTGTTGCATTTTCAATGATATTTTTTTTTGTCTCTGCGTTAGATAAAAAGGCTAACCGACGGGGATTCTGTGCCGATAGTAGTACAGCTGTTATGGGCCCTTGCACGACGCAAATGCATGCATGGACGCAGCACTTCTGGCCAGAGGGCTTTGCAAAAGTCGGTATGTACTAATGACTTACAGCAGCGGTGCGAAGGGCCCAATGAGAGCCCCCTCTTCGTTTTTGAGAGTGAAGGTTGACCCGAACCTTTGGCGGGTGCGATGGTCGATTGCTTCGTGCGCGGCACGTTGCTCGGGGGTTTGCTGAGCTGGTGGAATGGGCGAGAAGCGAGGCATGATCAAAGAATCTGTCTGACTGCGTTATTGCGGTTCCTATGTTTCTTCTGTGGCATGCTACCCGGAGCTTGTAGCAGCCAGTGTTACCTGAGGAAAAAAAAAGGATCCATGGAATGACTACTGCAGAAGTGAGAGCATCTTTTATTTTATACTGCACTGCACGCAGGATGCGAAAACATCGAGCTGCGAGGCCCGGCGGGACTTGCACTTTGCGATAGGCGCCCGGCTCTGCTGTCCGAGAAACAAGGGGTCTGAGCCAGCTCTGCGCGGCACTTGATACGATATACCCCTGCGGCAGTGCGAAAGATAAGTGAAACACCGCCTATCAGGCTATCAAGGAGCTAAAGGAAGAAGCAGCTTTGCCGGTTCTCTGGCCGCAGCTCGAGTGATTATTTATTGGGATGCCATTTCGCATTGGCAGTCCTTTTCTCTCAGTCTCACTCTCAAGCTCACTATCACCACCAGTGCACAGATAGATCGTTTTCTCGCAGTCACAATGGGGAATCTAGGATCAAAAGGACACGCTCAAGTCCATGGCCAGCAGCGGTACATCACGACCCACGATCCGGAAACAGGCAAAGGAGTCTTCGAGTCCTCTATCCCTTCTACACCACCAGAAATCGAGTTCCCGGGCGGCCTCGCCGTTTTACAGAACCTTTACGTTTCAGAAGGTTTCCCACACCAATTAGCCGATGATGCAGATGTGAAGACATACCAGCGCTACCTTAGCGAGCCACCGGGTATCATGATCGCAAACGGGACAATCGTGAGAACCGTGAACTTTAAGCCGGGCGCATCATCTCATATGCACCGTACGCCCAGCATCGACTGCGGGGTCATCGTGGACGGAGAAGTGGTGCTGGAGCTGGACTCGGGAGAGAAGAGACTGTTGCGAAGGGGGGACGTATTTGTTCAACGTGCGACGATGCACGCATGGCACAATCCCAGCAAGACGCAGACTGCGAGTATGGTGGTTTTCATCCAGCCCGTTGCACCGTTAGAAATTGCCGGGAAACCGTTGGCCGAGGAGCATCTTGCGTGAGAAGATGCTGGACTTGGCCTCGATGCGTGGCAGCTCGCACACTTGCATGCGAGGAGTTCCAGTACAAGGGACTGTTGACAAAGGAGTGGTTGTTTTGCACAGATTTTCCCGCGTATTTGGACGATATTCTGTACATTCATTCGGCGGTAGATACCTACTGGGCCAGCGTTGTGGCATCAGGTTGCGCAGGGGGCGAGGGGGTTTCAGGAACCAACTTCCCGGTGCGGTTAAGGAAGCACTCGAAAAATAGTGCAATGTCGACTCAGAGTATGCTTGATCAGTTCGCAATCCTCTTGAGTACTATCAAGCTAGACAGGCTGCTCGTAGTACGAGTTGTCGTCTATAAAGTCCCCCAGTAGCCGAGACTAGAAGACTTGCCGCTGGATGGGCGACGAATCCGTCCCGGAAGGCGGTTTCACTGTCAAAACAGCACGAAAATCTTCGAGGACGGGAAAAAAGAAAAACAAAAAGGGGTGAGATCCAACCAAGTGCCTTCAAGTGTCCCAGAAACCACTATGAAGTGGTACAATGTACAACGTAATCATACCGCTTTATCGTAGTGCCTTGCGGCCTGGCCCAGTACTTGCCGGATCTTCCTCTGCCCAATGTGTCGATACTCGAGCAAATTCGAGGTCAGCGTTGAGAACTGAAGAGCGGCATTGCAGAGGTCCACTGTACCTTTCGATGAGACGCGCATTACCCCACCTGGCCTCTCGCATTGGTTGTCTTGTGCAGCAGTACCACCAGTACATAGCCATATCCGGAGTCTGGAGAGCTGGATTTGATCCAACGGTTAGTAAATGGAAAGTCTGAACCCTCCCCTTCCCCGCGGCTGACATGTCACTTGTCGCTTATTTCAAGTTTGCAGCAGGACACCCAACTTCTCTCAGAAAGTTCGTATTCGACCCTCACATTATCACCCCTGGTCTAGAGGGTTCGGTTCCGAGCCACGGGGTGCTGGTGACAGTTAGTTGGTGAAATGACAGATCCCGTCGGTCTGACAGAGCCCTCCTTCTTCCATCCCCGTCCATGGGCCACGCGAAAGAGAAAGGAAGCAAACAAGCGGTTGTGAGTTTTCAGGCCCTATCAATTTCAACCTGAGCACGGCTTGTGACGGATCTAGTGGACGGGCGGCTTTCGACCAACCACGTTCACGGCGCACACAATCCAGCGCTTCTCGGTGGTTCACGCAAACCTGACTCTTCTTCGTCCCCCTCCTCCCAGATATGAATCCGCAGGTCGACTCATCTCTTTTTCCTTTGTTCTTTGTAGATAACTGAGCAGTGCCCGAGGTAGGTACGGTTGGCGATCCTTGTCCTTTGGTCATCCTCCAGCCGGGGTGTTCCTTAGTCTCTCAATGGTGTCAGCTTCCCGTCCACGGACGGTGTTTTGTCCCTTCAATGCGACATCTTGCACGCCCAGATGCTCTTGTCAACAAGTAGCGTTTTTCCCACAATGGAAATCCCTTGACACACGGCTGATCGATGTGTCAGATGCCGGATGGCACTCCTGAGAACAATGACTACTATCAAACATTCGTTTGCTCCATCAACCCATCTTGCCCCCCTTTTGGGGTCCTGCTTTTAAAAGACTGCCAGATTCTCCCACCTGCAGCATCAGTACCTGTGGTTGTTTCACTGCCCTGCACTGTGGTCGGACAGGTCCATAAGTCAGAGGGGCGATTATTGTGAGCATTGTTGTTTCTGTTGTCTCATCATACAATGGATCCCAACGCGCCGTCTCCATCACCCGAGTCAATCGGCCATGTCCTGCGCAACACTGCCCTTGCATTCATTGTGCTGGAATCTGTTTTTGTTGTCTGTAGATATGTTTCCCGATACCAGATTCAGGCACCGACCGGTGCCGATGACTTCTTGATGCCGCTGGCGTGGGTTTTCAACGTTGCACTGTGCGGCATCACAATAGGTGAGTCAAGGCAAACGGAGCATCAACCCGGCCGTTTTCTCTGCGCTGACCAACTTGGCGCCTGTCTCCGCAGTCATGGTTACCAGTGGTGGTGTCGGCCATCACTTGACCTGGGTCCTGGCGACCGATCCTGCAGCCTTCAAAACCTTTTTGAAACTCCAAATCCCCATGACCATCATGTACGCGATGGCCGTGATGTTCCCCAAGCTCGCAATCTTGGCCCTGTACCTGCGCATTTTCACCAAGCCCTGGCATCGCGTTTCCTGCTTCACCTTGATCGGGCTTGTGTCCGCCGCAGGCTTTTCAGTCGTACTGACAGCCTGCCTGCAATGCAGGCCGCTCGCATTCATGTGGAACCCCGAGGGTCACCCTGGAGGCAAATGCATTGACGTCAATGCCTTCTGGAAATGGGGAAGCTTCCCCAATATCGTGACGGATTTTCTGATGCTTATGCTGCCGATGCCCTGTATCTGGAAGCTCCAGCTGTCCATCAGAGACAAGATCGGCCTGGTTGTGACCTTTGCCACGGGAAGTGTGTAAGTAGATCATTTTTCTCTCCCTTGGTTTATTTCCCTACCTGCTTTTGGGAAAGCTGACTTTGGGTTTCGCAGCGGCGTGGTTACTTCCATTGTCCGCTTCGCCACCTTCTTCTACACCGATGGCCAGACAGACGCAACATATGCAGCAGTGAAACTCGGATGTTGCAGCATTGCAGAGCCAGGAGTCTACCTCATGGCAGCGTGCCTCCCCACCTACCGTTCTCTCTTCCGGTGGATACTCCGTCACATGGGAGTGACCACAGGGTCATCTCGGGATCGAGATACCGGGCGCAGCGTCGACCAAAGCATCACGCTAAGTACCGTGCACGCAAAGAAGGCGAGAGCGCTCGCAACAGACGGCAGCGAGGTGTCCATAGACACATACGAGCCAGCAGGGCAGGACGAACGAGCATTCGTGAGCAGTTCGTCGACAACGAGGATTCTGTCAAACCGTAGTTATTTTGAACCAGGCAGCGATGCGGACACGTCCAGCTCGTGCAACTCAGCTGCGTGCCATTCAGACAACAACAAAAGCCCAGTGTTTGGGACCATCCGGGTGGACAGGGAGATTGATGTCGCCATTTCCAGCCGTTAATTCGTTAGTTGGCATCTATGTAGATAGTATATAGTACATATTTCTGTAATGCTTGTAATTGGTGGTGAGAAGGGAGAGGGACATTGGATTCGTGGATAAAGAAATAGAAAATGTCTTCAGAGACTCGAATGACTGCCCTTTGTAATACTTTATTGTGAGAGAAACTGTTGAAGTCCATGAACCAAGCAAGGTATGGCTCGTGAAGAGAGATTGTGTCCGTCTTTCCGCTCCTATTGCCCTAACCAGTAGTAGAGTACATAATTATGTACATTTGTACTAGTTTCACACCAAAAAGGCCGGTTGGTCAACGCCACGAAAACCGTTCGAATCTGGCAAAGAGGAGAGGCCCAAGTGTGCAGACTTGTCAGCATTGAGTATTTCTGTAGTATCCGTTCTGAGGACTTGAATAGCGTTTGAAGCTGTTGATGTCGTTGCTCGTCCCTTCGTTGACTTGTGGGGAAGTCACACGACGCCAAGAGAAATTACGGTCCGTTGTTAATCCGGAACACTCCTGGACTAACCCAAACCAGCAGTCACTTCAAATGTCATCAATTGATAGTGACTGGGGAAGTGTTCATCTGAAGTTCATCACAGAACAACAGATATCAAGTCAACAGGCACCAGATTTACTCTCCCACTTTTTTTTTGAAGGACGTGGATATAGTCCTCCGAACCGTACGTAGTACTCCACTAGATGTATTACAGACTCGATTGACGTAACTCGCGCTACTGAACTTGGATTTGGAGGTGTGAAGAGGTTGATACTGGCAGGAAAAAAAATTGGCACTGAGACTGTTCATGGAGACGAACCCTTGGTTGCGAAAACTGTCTGGTTTGATGCAAACATACTAGCTTGGTCTGCCTCCGTGATACGGCCAGCAGCGGAGTTGAGAAAGAGCTGCAGACTTGGGCAGTACAGTGTGCACAGAAAGCTGTGCAGGACCCGATGATCGAGTGAGTTGGCTACTGAAAGCATCTTGGCTAAGAGCTGACCATTTTCCACATTTGTTGGTTGAGATGTCGTCAACTAGGGCGTTCATACATTAGTACTTGAGAGGTTTCTCTATGAAAAGAGTGCTGCTCTGCCGTCAATCGCTGGAATTGGCATAATGCGCCTTCATGTGGCAACCTTTTTGGCACAGTTCTGAAGTGAATGATCCGTGTCCAGAACTCCTGTGCAGATTGGGATGCCTATCACCGTGCTTCGCATTACATTCACAACGCGATCCGTGTCTGCTTCTAATCGATTATATCAGTCAAGATCATCGACACACTTAACTCACTCTTACGAGTCAGCGCAGGACCTGCCGTCTTCCGTCATCTCTCTTCCTTCTGACGTTGCCTGGCCGATTTTTCATAGAAATTCTTTCTATACTATATAGTATATAACTTGTGCATTTGAACTCCAAGTTCAGAGATCGCTTTATCGACCTATCGGCTTCGGATATCCAAAACATTATCTTATCACACAGCCTTGCAGCCCTAAGTTTAACTATTTCTTCATTTTGTCAGACGTGATAACAACTTTTCCTTTCTTCACTGATGGTTCGGGCCGTGCAAGTTATATAAACTTTGAAGATCTTGCAACCAGTGCAAGCCGCCAGGACGGTATGGATGGATATTCAGCTGATCACGAAACCTTGACTGTCTGACTTTGGGAAGAAGAAAAAAAAATCATCTCTTGACTTGCTGGAGTTTAGCTGGGAAGCATACCCTCATGTCCCTTTTTGAAATAAAGAAAAACAAATCATGTTAATAACATATACCATGCGCAGGATGCAAGATTCGTGGGCCGTCTCAAAGATATGCATCCGCATTTGACCCGAATCTTCCATCAAAAAGTTAAAGGGCGAGGGAAACTTATCAACTGGTGAACTCTGGGCGCCTAAGAGTAGTGTAAGGATGCCTCGAGTCCTACCAGTTGGACAGGCGGGCCCGTTGAGAGTTATGTTGTCTTCCCGCTCCGCCTTGCCTTTGTTGCATGTAAGTTAGTTCGATGAAATCTCCGTCATGACACGACTGACAGAGGCATGGGGAATGCAGATGATGCTGCCAGGGTCATGACTCTTGATCAAAGGATGGTCATAAGAAAAACCGGGGTTCAGCCTCGGGGATCCGCAGCAAATGGGGAGTTGTTGCTTGACGGCTCACATGGTGCTCGATCGATCGTGTGTTCATTGCGGCCGATGGCACACCATACCTCCTCCTGACCACGACCTGACCGTTCCTTTTTTTTTTTTTCTGCGGTGGACATCGCCCGACAGGAAACCAAGGACTTGCAGGGCAAACCTCACTGATAAGTGCCAGTGCTTTGGTAGGCAGCCGCCGCGTGCAATTGCATCAGAAATCTGAAGCGGTCAAGAGTGATTGGAGCGATCGATGCACATCACCAGGAAGTACGAGGCAACAGGCAGTGGGATGGAGATTCTTGTTGGATGATTGTGGTAGTTACTTGTGGGAATTCGTATGCCCCCCGTCCGCAGGATGCTGATGCTGCTCCACTGTGGAGCCGCGGCATGGGGTGTAGTAGTACAGGAGATCACTGAAGAATGAACGTTCAAGTTTGGGAGGTTCAGGAGACGAGCATCCAGCTATCAAATAGTATCGGATGAAGAGGCATTGGTGAGTTGGGATGTCAGAAGAAGAAGAAAAAACCTGCAGGTAAGAAAGGGACTTTCTTTTTTGTCTGTCCTTGATATCAGGAACCTTGTGCTGTGCAGGACAAGTATTAGCGTTTACGCCAGACGACATGGCCAAGCTGCAAGGATTCATTATCTGACGAATTTACTAAAGGACACACACCTTTCACCTCCATGCACATCCAATCAACTTGCATTACGAGGACAATCTCCTGGCACTGTAAAAAAAAAATCCCATCTTACAAGAGATCAAATTAAGTGGACTTTGTTGGAGATCAAGTGACCGTACTCCGTAATACAGTATCCGAGGGAAACGAGATCCGACACTGACAGGGACGTTGCGATAAGTCTTGGGTAATGCGTGGCAATTTGGTTTACTCGTGTAAAACGGGTCTTGGCAGGCTGGCTCCTTTCGCCTGCCGTAGTCCGCCTCAGCCTCAGTAGCCGCCCCGCAACGCTGATCGAGGAGGGAGAAGAGCAAGGACGAACATCTCGTTGTGATTGAGGGAAGAGGGATCGGTCGCTCGCTCGTCTTTTCTCTCTCTTTCTCTCCTCAGCTTCAACTCTCTCTCTCTCTCTCCCCGCGTGCTTGTCTGCTCTTCTCACAACCTCGCCCGATGATCGACACGTAGCCTGCACCCCTGCCTCCAGCGCTGGACCACATTCATCCAACACAGCCGCCGCCGCTGCCGTCCTGCTCGTTCCCCACGACGAGACGACCGCTACGAACTGTATACGACTGTACAACACACGCTTTCGCTTCTGCTATATTTAGTAGACAAAAAAGAAAAACGAGTCTCGCTGCGCAGCGCCTTCGCCGTTGGTTGGGGAGACAATTCCCACCACCACCACCACCAACACCCCTCGATCGCGCCTCGCTGACCAGATCCGCCCGAGTCGCCGACAAGGGTGAATAGTGCTTCTCCTCCCTCATGCCCTCATTGTTTCACAAGAACAAATCTCAGCCCTCCATATCTGGGCCTCTTGAGACGGACAAGCAGAGCAAGAAACTCAGAAAGCCAGTTGGACGCCACCAGCAGCATCAGCAACAGCAGCTCTATCGTCAGCTCGGTGCCAGCCCGCCGTTCGGCCCCTCCCACTCCTCCCACGGCTCGTGCGTCAGTCTGGGTGAAGAACCGGACCGATTTCATCAGCAACAGCAGCAATTCGCACCAGCCGATGATCACCAGTTTCACTCACATCCTTACCCCCAGTCAGCAACCCTGACCGGCTCCTACAGCCATCTACCGGACAATTCCTCCAGGCCGACTCTCAACGTCGTCCCTGCTCCCGACGGTCACGCTGACATCGACTCCAGCACCGGTGTCGCCTCCGTACCCCAGAGCCCGGAGTCGTCCCCATACCCAGAGTCTCACCGGAAATCTCGACGCAGTTTCTTTGGATTCCCTCACTCAAAGGACAAGGAGAAAGACAAAGAAAGAAGAAAAGAGAAACACAAAGACAAGGAGAAGGAGAACACTACTAGATCGGCGTCCAGACTCGGGCGTAGGATCTCAGTGAGAAAGAAGAATCGGCCCAGGGCACACGGCCCCGCTGGCAACCCGGATTATGATCAGTCCCCGAATGATGAAGAAGAGCGCTCCCAACACGCCCTGGAACTAGAATCTCAGAGATCAGACCTGCACAGTCGCTGCCAGTCGCGTCTGGGCAGCCATTCACCGACTGCCAGTACAGCCTCTGCCAATCTGGAGTCGACCGACCTCTTTCCCCCCCCACTTCAACGGGTCAACACCGAGCCCCTCACCAAGCTTGATTTTTTCCCACACCAGTCAGGGAACCAACCCCAGAGGCCACAGCAGCACTCGTACGAACTTCATCCGGAGCATCGCTACTCAGAGGATCAGGTGTCCTATTCGTCAGCCCACCTAGACCCATACACACACCCACGCCCAGCCTCTCAGCAGTCGTTCGGAGCTCCGCCCACCGCACCCCCACCGTATTTTCATCATCATCATCATCATTCGGAGTCGATTAGAAGGGATCCCCGACACACCGGTCAGTCTGTTCAGACAATGCAGCACGCCATAAATTCGGAGCGTCCGACGGGGCTGAGGCAGCCTGTGGACCACCAGCCTGGCCAACCTCAGCAGCCTGGAGGCGCCCAGCAACAGTACTCCCAACCCCCGGGACTGCCCCAAACCCCCAGCTTCAAGGGCATGGCGCATCATCAAAATTCAGACAACAATCAAGATGCAGCACCCACTCCTCCCGCAAAGGACCAGAACGAGCAATCAAATGACAAAGAACTGCGAGCGTTGATGCAGAAGCATGAGGAACTACGTGCGTAAACCACCTATTTTTTTCCCCCTCGTCTTCTTGTGATTTACCAACTGACTATCCCTGCAGAAGCAAAATACATCAAAGTGAAAAGGTATTACTTTGAGAAAGAGGCCCAAGTCCAGCAGCTGCAAAATACCGTGGCCCACCAACGCATGTCCGCTGTGCGGACAGTCCTCGACGATAACGAGTATGCAAACCGATTTGGCCGTCTGGACGGCGCCATCAACAATCTCGCATTCAACATTCGAAAACATTGGAAGAATGTGCCGGCCTGGTTGCAGGGGGTGGTCAATGAGGACGCACATACCGTGGGCACCAAAGAGATGACTGCGGTTGGCCGCGCGTTTATCACACGTTTGCTGGTGGATGAGCTCTTCAACCGTTACTTTCATCCAAGCTTGGAGCCAAACCTAAGTCAACAGCTCAAGTCCATCGAGCACAACGTTCGGCGGATGGGCAACTCTGTGACAGAGGAAGAAAAAGAGAACCGGCTGGACCGGCTCTCCTTTTGGCGACGAACCACTCTTGATGGGCTGGACGATGTTCTCAAGAGCAAAACGGCCGTGGACAATCGAGCCCAGCTGATCAAGTTCCTGGTAGCGAAGCTGACGGCCAGCTTGGAGATGAATCTCAACACCCCACCACCCCCAGGCCTTGAAAACGGTGTGGCCATGATCGTGGAGCTGGCAGTTGGCATTGCAGCCAACATCCCTCTCGAATCCAGAGACTTGACGATCACGTACTTCCTTCCCGGATCCCCCATCATCGAGTCACAAATGAAGGTTGAAACCACACTCCCACCACTCGCCAACTCCACCTCTGATCCACGTCCCATGTCCGAGCAGCATTCAGGGGAAGGTCACGATTCGGGCCACGCAGAGTCCAACGACAACAAGGATTCGGCCTCCTCTTCGACTGCAAACTCTGCTGGTGCCAATCAAGGACGGAAGAGGTCCGTCTTCGGCGCTCTCATGGGCAAAAAGCCAACCGCGGGCCCGCAGAACCAACCTTCTGAGCCCTCACGACCCGGCTCTGCCTCGCAGCGCCAGGATTCCAAAGACCACGACGAGAGTGAAGCTTCTCCACGCGGGAAAGAGACCGAGAACCGCATTCGCTTTGCGGCCTTTGTGGCTGTGGAGGCGCACGGGAAGAATGGTGGGCACGTCATTGTCAAAGCGCCTGTCTACCCGTTGGCATGATCATCCCAGCCCGATCCGCACGCAACTCGGCTGCAGGCTCTCTCACTCTCACGCTCTCTATTTCCCTTCTTTTTTTTTAACAAGCCAGACCTATACCGCCTTCGCTTCTCTTGTTCAATTTTCCTGTTTCTTCCTTTCCCAATAAAGCCTTGATATATTTTCCTGAAGGCACGGGTTCACATTTCCAGAATTGGACCTCGGGATGTAGGAATGTACCTAGGCACAATGGGTCAGTACGATCTATCTAATCTCCATAGGTAGGCCGGACCTAGGATTCTTGTATACATGTGGGCCTTTTTCTTACCATTGTTTTTCTCTGCTCCTTTCCATTTACCCAAAGGTGCCTAGGTGCCACATAGATAGGTTCTCATTTGTCCAAAGACCCCAACCCACTCGGTATGTAAAACATCTAGCCACACATCTGTATGTACATACATTGAAAGTAGGCTACTGGAGGTAGTCGCAGCGGTCCTGCCATACTGAATAATATAATTGTACGTATGATGCATACATATCGGTGCGAAGTCGTTTACAGCCAGACCAGACAGGATGGTCTGTCGACCATTGGCAACGGGGCTGGGACAACGATATGTCTAGATGAGTTGGCGCTGAGCATGACCAAGCACTCACCGGTTCATGCTCACCAGCTAACCTAACGTGCC
>FQSS02000696.1:0-13661 GCA_900128795.2 Malbranchea cinnamomea
TACTGCATAAGGCAGTCCTAAAAAACGAACAAGAAGCCTGCCGTCTCAAACAATACTCTATACTGCGTTGTGTTTGGAACTGACATTGATTTGCAGGAGCCAGTCTCCCTCCAACCACAAGTCTCGATGATACATAGATCCGCTCTGTGGAGAAAAAAAAAATGAAAAAAAAAGGGGGGGGGGGTTGCCCTTTGATGCCCCCTTCCTTGTTGACCAGCTTGATGATTGGAGATTCAACAAATGGATCTCCAGCTGGCTGCTCTCGAGAGCCCCCTTAAGCCCACTCACAACCGCGATTTACACATCCTTGGCACATTTGAAGTCTTTCGGAGGCTCACCTATCAGATCACGGCCAGCGACAACCAGTGGATGTTCCCATCTGTTGGAGTGCTGGGCTCCTCAGAATAGGGGTGCAATAGTATGTATTACTAAGAAGTGTGGTTTTGGAGTTGCCAGCGGAATGTACGGAGTAATCGTGGTATCGATTTTCAATTCTTGTGTCTGCGTAGATCATTGAAAGTCAGGCCTCTTTTTACGAAGCTGTGTGAAGAGAGGATTTGCCCAAATTGCTGTGCTTTTCATAACTCCCATCTTCGACCCTCGTTCTCCGCCGTCAGCATGCTATGTATGCAATTGTTCGCCGTGCAGCGCAGACTACTCCTGGTAGTCGGGCCATGGACGAGGGAAAGGCAAACTGAGCTTTAGAGCTTCAAGGGTGGCTTGCACTAGGATGGCTCCCTTTTGAGCAGTGCATGGAGGCTCAGAAAAATTAGTACTACTGTGTACGAACATGCAGGAACGAAGGGAGCTCACATTGGCGTTTGTGGGAGATCAGGCATGGAGAAACGAGGTGGTGTCACATCGTGTCTACAAAAGCAAATATGCATTAATTTTGATCCAAGGAGAATGAGTACTTTTGTGCAGATTCCTCGCTCCACAGGTACTGTGTAATTGTGTCACTCCCTCCTCTGGCATTCCCTTCTTGAAAAATATCTTCAATTATTTCTTAACCCCCCTCCCCCTCTTATTTCTGCTCCCGTTTATTTACTTTCCCTCGCCCTCATCCATCAAAGGTCTTCTTTGACACCCATAATCTCCTGGGAGCAGTCATGATAACCCTCTCCCATGCAATCACCTCCCTGCTGGCGCTCACTGCCGTCGCGGTGGCCGCCCCGACCGAGAAGCGCGGTCATCACTTTACTATTCAGCAGGGAGACCGGGTTCGTGCCCCTCTCTCCCCCGCCGCCCATTACATGAGGGCTTTCCAGAAGTTCCAGAAACCCGTTCCGGATCACGTCCTCACGGCGGTTCAGGGGGGGACGGGGACGGTTCCCGCGGTCCCGGAGGAGTGGGATACTGAGTATCTGACTCCCATTACTGTCGGTGGCCAGATACTGCATGTCGCCATCGATACCGGGTCATCGGATATGTATGCCTTGTCCCTGACACTATATCCCAGCCCCATTGAGACGCCAGAGGCGCTGACTGATAGGATGGACTAGGTGGGTGTTTTCATCGCAGCTCGCTCCCGGTGCAAGGGCAGGACATAGCGTCTACACTCCTGGAATAAACGCACAGAGACTGGACAGACATTACTGGCGGATTCTGTACGGCGATGGTACTTCAGCCAGCGGTAATGTCTATATTGACAGCGTCACCGTCGGGGGCGTCACCTCTCCTAAACAGGCCGTTGGCGCAGCGCAAAGAGTCAGCGAGGAGTTCATCAAGGATATCAATAACGACGGCGTGATGGGCATCTCCTTTAGCAATGCTAGTCTGAGTAAGGAACATACCATCGTTCGTGCTTGCGAGACGAAAGGGTCATGAGAAGACAGGTTAGCTACTAACCGCTGATACCACTCTAGTAAAACCAACTGGCCAAACCAGCTGGTTCGATAATGTCAAGGACACTCTTGCTAGCCCACTATTTGCCGTCACGCTGAAGCGCAAAGCTCCTGGAAGTTTCGACTTTGGGTACATCGATAAGAAGAAATACACGGGAGAAATCACGTATACCGCTGTCGACAGCTCAGATGGCTGGTGGGTCGTGACTTCGGATGCTTATAACGTTGGAAACAAGAGGTACACCACACCCATCAGGGCCATTGTTGGTAAGTAACGATTTTTCCATCGTCTGAATCGAGCTCTCTCTCTTTTGCTCCTGGGACTTACCTTTTTAATTTTCTTTTTTTTTCTTTTTTCCATTCAGACACCGGAACGACCCTTCTCCTCGTTCCCCCAGCCGTCGCCAAATCCTACTATGAGGAGGTCCCGAACGCCCGGGTGGGTCAGCAAAGCGGCGGTTACGAGTTCCCTTGCGATGACAAGGTGCCAGACTTCTCCGTCGAATTCCACGGATACAAGGCTTTTGTGCCAGGGGATTATATCAAATATCAGCCAATTTCAAAAGGCAGCAATATTTGCTTTGGTGGCATCCAAGCAGCAAACGACCCAGAGTTTTCCATTTTCGGAGACATGCTGCTGAAGAGTCAGTATGTGGTGTTCGATGCGTCAGGATCTCAACCAAGAATGGGATGGGCAAATCAGACATAACAAAGTAGAGACACGGGATAATGATTGCGGGGACCATGTTGGAAAGTAAGCTAATTATATTATATTACCAACGGAGCGGGCATTGTCTGGTGACGAAGCATCACTTATGTGACGAATTGGTCCGAAGAAAAGGAACAGAATGAGTGACGTGGATCCATCATCCATGCGTCTGAAATGCACCTAATACTCTGAAAACAATAACTCCAGAAGAATATTGGAATTTAGACTCGGCGACTCTCATGGCACTGTCCACTATCGCACCCGTTCTTCCCACTAGCAACTTGGCTCGGGGTCCGTGCATAACTAGGCGGAACATCCAATGCGGGATTGCGATCAAAGAAATTCCTCGGTCGCAGCAGCAATGTCATTGGTTCAGCAGGCATGACCGGGAAGTCCTCGGGGGAAGGAAAGTGGGTGATCCCAAAAGTATGCCAAAGAACGATGTCTGTGTTCTCGATGCTCTCAGATTCCGTTTCGGAAATCCAAGCCGGAAGACCGACGGAAGGTGAGCCAGACGTTTGTGGAACGTGTCGTCCGGCAGGGTACAGCTGATCATCCGCATCTGCAGGAGCATCAAATTAGTTAGAGAGGAATGAAGGGGGTGGGAGCGAGGGGGAGAAAGGCAAAGCAAGCTTACACTTTGTAACGTGAACGGCATGTCGCGCGAACCCTGCGCGTTTCCACACGAGCCCGCCTTCCCGAGGGAGAAGGGCAGGTACTTCCCGGCTGACCAACTTATAGCTAACTGGCTTCTTGCTGTGAGGGTTTAATTTGTTTGTATTCGCAATCTCCCATGTGCGACTGGTAGCGCCGTCATAGTCTGCCATGGCCTCCTTCGGGGTTGTGTATTTGGTCTTTTTCGCGTAAAATGCGTTTCCATACTTGTTCTCTTGGCTGCCAACTTCCCCCGGCCCACGAGCAGCATCCACCTGGAATACAGTGTTGTTCGGCCCGTCAATGTTGGGGTCGACACGAAGGCAGAAGAGGTGCTGGTGATTGTGGGCGTTGACGCCAGGGTACACCTCCGTTCCCCAGTTGTGGGTGTCCTCTCCAGGATTCATAGCATAGGTGTTGAGAATTCCGGTGAGTCTGATCTCCAGCTGGATAGTTCCGTCCAGGTGGAAGATCCAGTAAACGCAGTACTCGTAGTTTGCAGCCGTGAAGATGTGCGAAATGACCAATTTGCGCCCCCTGGTCACGATTACAGAATTGTCACGGAAGTCTGTGTGCTTGAACAGGATTCCTGCGTCTTCCTCGTGAATACAGATCGCATTTTTGATGACGGTGCTGGCACCGGCCGAATTGACAAAGGCTGCGTCCATGTAGTGAATCGCACCTTTGCAGTCACATCCAAGGGTCAAGCTGTTTGTCATATAGCCGCCACCATATTCGCCGAGGTCAAAGGCATGTTTGCGTTGATGTGGATGCTCAGGATTTCCGTACGGAACGACCATTTCAGCGAGTGAAAGTCGGTAGAAAATCGGCCTAACCGTTCCTTTGTCATTGAACGTGATGTTATTCAGCACGATACCCTCACGGTAGTTGAATCCCACATGCACACTCCAGTTTTGCCAGTCGATGATGCGACCATGGACTTTGAACGAAACACCTTCGGGTTGGGTAATGTTAATGGGTTTTAAATCATCACGATAACCCCCTTGCTTCTCAATAGCATCGACGTGGTAGTTTTGTGGTGGAGCTTTGCTGATGGGTCTTCGGACCGGCGGAACATCGATGTGGATGAACTCTTTGGTCTCAGCGTTGAAAATGGGACAAAAGTCGAGAGGATAAGCATATTGGCAGTCGTCAACATTGGGCCGGTAGTACATCAGCGCCTGCTGCAGACGAACGCCATTTCCGAACCGTTCGTCGTACCCAATGGTCCAGGCTGATTGGATACAGGTTAATCAAGGTTCTTGTCTGTGCATTCAAGAGGCATACTGTACAGGGGTTTGGCAAGTGAAGAGGCGTACGGTCACAGTAAACCTTGTCCATATCTTCCTTTGGAATCCCAATGATCTCGCACTGCTTGACGATGTTTGGATCCTTTCGCGCTAGGATCTCGACCGCCTGCAGATCTTCCATCGTGATCAGCGGCTGCACGCCTTCTGTATGCGTCCATTTCACAATTTTCCCCTCAGTCAAATCTATTATCCCATCGTATACTTTCCCTCCGGGAGCAATGGCGACCACGTCCGCAACACGGTGAGGTCGGGGATTGCTCTGCGGATCGGCCAGCCAGGCTGTCATTTCTGCCTTGCGTGGTTCCCACAGGGTGACCGCGTTGAACCTCAGAGGACCATGTTGCTGTAGGACGATTGAGACGGCTGCATCGATCTCAGTGGTGGACAAAGGGTCGAATGGGTGTGGCAGGGTGGTGGAGCTGCCCACATGGCTAGACAGCTGTTTGAGTCGTTCCACGACCATGATGACAGGAGAACGCAGTCACCTAAAGAATTCAACTCGATGAACTGAACAGATGTTGTAGGAGATGATGGAAAGATGGGATCAGGAAGACCGAGAGAAAGAGGAGGGGCTTCTCCTCCCATCTATTTGTACGAATGCAACCACCCTGGTAAAAGGCTGTGCCCGCATGAGGGGAAGATGAACAATCAAACGCGAAGGCCGGTACCGACATCAATGTCACCCCGCATCATCTACGCACAGTAAACTCTCCGAGGACATATCTGGTGGGTATATTGATAAGAGCTCGTACAAGCTGTTCCTGTGCAGTAGTACCTAGGATGTAGTACTACTGTATTACCATGTACTCTATTGTATGTACCCAGTGCGCTCATGAAAGAAAGCGGGAACGACAAAGGAAGCAGAATAGGACTAGTCGTGGATTGACTTCGTTGTTGTCATTCATTGAGCCTAAAAGCGTATGCAGGTCAGACAGAAGGGGCCCATCAAGCTGGGACGGTCACAGCTCAGTGCAATAATAATGGGCTTGGAAGTGAGGTGATGATCAAAAAAAGGGCGATAAGTCTGTGAGATATCGACGGGATCGCTTTGCCAATCTAGGTTTAGCGCCACGCACACCCATATCGCCGACTTTTGGGATATTATCTGATCCCAAGTCTGATAAGATGAGGGATCATCAAATTATCAAGTTACCAGGTAACGACATTATATGTAAGCCCGATACGGAGGGAGCTGAATGCACTGCTTGGATGAGGAGAAACCTGGCGTTGCTATCTCTCCCGCTTTTGCTCACTTCCAGGTGGCTAAAGCAAAGTACAGTGTCGGTCGACGAGCGAGCCACAACGTTCGCGGCGCCCTGACATTCCATTAATATAGGGTCTAAAGGCCAATTCAGAATATACACGTTCTGAAGTGTAAATAGCACATCCCAGCATTGGGGCCATTGAATCGAAGAAAACAGAGCGAAAGAGGAATCCAAGATGCAATGAAAAATGTAAACATAGTAAACTGGGCCGAAGAACTAGCGTTAGATACAGAAAGAAAGCTGGACCTTGAAGAAAAATGGTGCTCCTGTCCCGTTCCCCTTTCCATTTGCAAGATACCCACTATGAGAAAAGAAAGAGATGAACGAGAAACGAGCGCTCCCTTGCACTCAAAAACGCCAGTCCCTGACTATGCACAGGTCATGAGAAGGAAAAAACAGAAGCAATCGCAACCATTGGTCCAAGAACGTGTCAGGACTTCATGATGGAACCTTTCCAAACCGCAGAGAATGGAAAAAGAAAAAAAGCCAGTTGACAGAGTAAGAGGTCATGTCTTTCCTGCCTGGAAGTTTCCAAAGTTGCCCCCACCCGCACTTGGCGTCAGAGCATTCATGCTCTGCTGCGTTCCCGGTGTCTGCACATTGTTGTTTAACCCTGCATTACCAGTGTGCGGTGTACTGGGGGTACCCACATTTGTGTATATTGTTGCCCCGTTCAGATTCGGAGTCTGGTACGGCAGAGCCGGTATCTGTCCATTCAAACCCCAAATCTGGCCAGAGTACGTTTTATCAATCTTTCCGTTAAAGACCAGTTGTCGCATCTTCCAGAAAATCTCTCCGGTCACGAGGGAATCTGATCCCGCCTGGTGCGCAATGCCGACTCGCTTCACTCCTAGTTCGTCAGCAATGTCTTGAAGTCCCGACTTTTGGCCCAGACTGGCGAGAATCTGTGCTGCTTCAGGTGTAAGAGGTGAACCGTTGACCGCTTGGTTCCGACCCGCATGCTTCATGAGGAATTTGATGTCGAAGAGAGAAGGGAAGAATATGTTCAGGAGACGGTGGAACTCCTTTTCGTCGTCAGGAAGGGGCTTGCAGAGCATAATATTCATCAAATAACCGAAATCATAGCCCGAGTGGAATGAAATCCAATGTACATCGTCCAACAGAACCAATCCCGATGTCATAAGCAGAGCACCAAAGTCATGCGGGTCGATGCCGTTCTTTTCATGCATGGTAAAGTCGATACCAGCCTTGGCCAACATGCTTGTGGATTCCTGCGCATACATGTCTGATTCGAGGGAGAAGTGGAAATTGAACTGCCAGGTACATGGAGCAGGAACTAGGTTTCCATAACTTTGTCCATTCACCTCATTAGGGTATGCCGGGGGGACTTCGCCCTCTTCTGAGAACAAAGTGATTCCGAGCTGGATCATCTTGAGAAGATCGACATTGCACCGAAGCGTCTGGTAGTGGTAATCGGACTTGGTGGCAAACGTCCCCATCGGTCGTGCTACGATACCGGGAAACTCTGTGTCCTAAAAAGCCCATTTCCGTAAGCATCACCCAATCTGCCGAAACGATACCAGTAGAGACAGCATGGCAAGAGGACATACCATGCTAATGTAAGGGTACTTCTCCACCAGTGACCTCAACGCCGCCATTTCCTGAGCCAGATTATGCTTCCATACATCCCGTATTCTCGTTTTTACCGCTACACCCTTGCCATCCATCGCCAGACGTCCGTCAGGGCCCAAGTGTGCTTGCTGAGCTTGTTGTTGTGCTTGTTGCTGCTGCATTTGAGCACCCCTCACAAAACCCATCTGCGCAGCATGGCTCGCAAGGCCTGTTCCTCCACCATCAGGTATTCCACCCCCTCCTCCTGCTGTCGGGAACCCGGCGACACCCATGCCATTCGCACCAGGAATCGTGAAGGGATTCATGTTCACGTTTGCGTTGTTGGGACCAAAATTAGGATGTCCAGTGAGCGAAGGGGGAGGGATGCCGGTGCCAGGGTTCTGAGCTGCAACGTGCGCGGCGGCGTGATGTTGCTGTGTTTGCTGTTGTTGCTGTTGCTGGAGGTGTGCCTGCTGAAGGTGGGGGAACGGGCCAGCCAACCCGGAGGGCCCGTATCTACCGACAGGCGGCGGCATGATTTGCTATCTGGTTTCCAAGACTTGCGTTGCGAACGAGTTGTCGGGGCGTGGAAGAGCATGAAAGTGAGCGGAGAGACCAGTAAGATGCCCGTTGGGGCCAAGCTTCGTGGTCTGAGCTGGCTGGTTCTTCTGGTCCAGCAGCAATTGAAGGGCGGCCGAAACAAGACTAAGAACTAATCACTTGGCCGTCGAAAAACTAAGAAAGTCGTGTTAAAGAGTCCTTTGACGAAAGAAGAGTGGTCGTTCGGGGTCGAACGTTGGACGTGGAGTTGAGGAGTGCCTGAACTGTTGACGAAGCTTTGGGATAGAGAGCCCTTTAGCGCCAAGCCCTGCATTTCGATTGTCGACTTTGACGCTGCCAAGACATCCACCCAGCGACCTCTCACATTCCACAGTAACAAGCAACGCAAGACAGGAGGGCCAACGTTCGCTCCCAATTGAGCCCAACTGACGCCTATACCGCTGGCTGCTGCGCCCGAGGATACTTTTCTGACCTTTGACTTCATCCAGTTTTCCACCAAGGCCCTGCGCAACCATGCCGTTCAATCCAAACAACCCGACCGGCTTCGACATGAAGATATACAAGGAGGCTGCCTCCCCCAATTCTGTTTGGGCGAAGAAAGATCCCTGGGCCAGGCAGTGAGTACATATCCTACGTTCTATATAAATCGCTGCTTTCACAATGCCGTATCCCTTTGCTTCCAGTGCAATAAGATTGGGCTAATCGGTAACTGGCGTTTCAGTGAGGCGTGGCGCTACTCTGGGCCGTTCTCCCGATGGAACAGATTCAAAGCTGGCTTTCCTGGACTCGGGATCGCTACTGTCGCGTTCGCCGCGTACTGCACGTATGAGCACTTCTTCCTCAACACCGAAGAGCACCACAAAAAGGGACACCACAACGTGGCATTGTGAACGCGAGGTTAAGAATGATACACGTGGGAAGGGGCAATGTTGCTGGGACTTCCAAATGGTTCGAAAAGGAAGTTGGGAGGGAGGGCTAGATGTACGATTGCTGGCATAGACTCCGTTGTTTCGAATCGCCTCTCTGCGACAGCGTGTCCGACCGAGGAACGGATGAAGTGCGAGAAGAGATAAAAAGGATCTCGTGTGTGGAGGATTTCTTTGGATCATGTATATACCTTTTGAGAGCGCTTATGGGCATTCATTTTTTTATTCATCGTGACCATTTCGGATCGATGAGTTGGTATAGCTAAATCACCTCATGGGACGAAACGCCGATAAAATTGATCTTACGAAAGTTGGATGATCACAAAGCCCTGATATCTACATCCTTGTGAGGGGTCACACTTCCCATGTGCAATATAGACATGACATGCTTTTTTTTACCCATCGATATATATCATATCCCAACCCATGTCCCCAGCCGATTCTAGACTGATCAGAACAGATAAGAATATTTATTCCTCGAAAACCAGTGCAACTCCATCATCACCAGCTGTAACAATTCTTCGCCCTCCATTCTCACCCTGCACAAATCCCAAGATCCCTCCCGATCTCTCTCCCTCCTCGTTCTCGGTCATACCCATGTGGCCGCGCCACTCTTTCAAGAGACCATATCCCGCAGCAGCAGTGCCGCCTCGGGTATCCCACCGTCTGACAACACCATCCATTCCGATAGATGTTAACAGCCATGGGCGACCAGATGTAGTTCCCGGAGCTGCCTGGACGGAGGTTTGAGGGTCACGCACAAACTCTACCTTCACAACGGCATTATCCTCGTGCGCGCCGCGGATATGGCGTCGCACAGCGAAACGGTGGGCGGTGTCGAAGAGCGCAATGGACCCGTCGACTGAGCCAGCAGCGAGCAAGTTCAAGGGCGGAGAGGAGAAAGATAGCGTTTCAATGCCATCTGATTGAGCTTGGAGAGAAGCAAGCAGCACGCCGGCGCTTCCACCACCACTGGGAGCTGCAGCGCCTCCTTTCGCTTTCCCTTTGGCTCTCGAAGTCTGAGCAGACGGGACTGAGACACGCGGCAGTCCAACGATTTTGATATGACCTTCTGCACCACCAACTGCTGCAAAGGCACCGGATGGCGCAACGGCGACTGAATAGAGACCTCCCTCAACGGCAAACCGTTGGTCCTGAGCCGTAAGGCCAACCACCGTCTGTGTACCTGCGCTCGACGCAATCCCCGCGGCGGCAGCCGCCCCGAAAACATCGTACACATAAAAACTGGAATCCTCCGCGACGGTCGCGAGCAACTTCCCGTCCGGCGTCCACGCCCCGGCTGTACATGACGCCGTATGCTGGAAAAACGCCTGCACCATGCCCAGGGGCTCCGCCTTGTCTTCCTTATCGATCTTATACACCCAGACACTTCCATTGTTCGCTCCCAGCGCAACTACATTCTTATACTGTTCGTCTCCATCCCTCGTCACAGGACACGTCGCAACCCAGTTAATCTCCTCCACCTCCTGCACCTCAGCCAGAAACTCCCACGACCGTCCCGACAGATCTGCCGACGTATCCCTCCACACGCGCAACTTTCCATCCAACCCCGCCGTAACCGCATACTCGCCCTCCGGTTCCGTAAACGCGACGGCATTCACCGAATCCGAATGCCCATCAAACCTGGCAATCACAGCCAACGACTCCCGCTCCTTCTGTGGTTGCGGTGCGCTCTCGTAACTCGGCGGCAGTAGCGGCCTCTGTCCGTCCGGCGGCGTCGAGTCGAACACGAGCGCGGTATCGTCGCCCGATCCCGTGATCACGATTGAGACGTGGCGCGGGTGCTGCGCGATGCAGAAGATGGAGTCTGTGTGGTGGTCAAAGTGCGCGACGGAGTCGTTTTGCAGGGTTATTTCATGCTCAAATGCGGTGCCCTCGTCGACGTCGGAGGCATCATCCATGGGGTGGTCTTCGTCGACCTCGATTTCCTCGCCGACGTCGGCGGCGTTGAGATATGTATCGTCTTCTCCTTCCCCAGCTCTGTCATCGTGAGGATTGGGGAAATTGGAGGACGACATGATTAACGGTGAGGACGAGTTTTATAGATTGCAGGAGTTGTAAACGAGGGGCAGTGCGGGGGACGCTGGGTGTGAGAATTTACAGAAGCAATGCAATTGAGTTTGTGAAAAAAGGGATATTAATCATTCAACCAGATGGCAAGAGACACTCAATTACAGAAAGAGAAAAAGAATGGTATATTACCTACCCCCAGAATTAGGGCTAGGAGCATTTGGAGGAGTTATTTGCCGTCTATGTGGTGCTTATAAATTCAACATTGTTTTCAGCGCATAAGTTGACAAACGGTGCAAACAGATCTTATCACAAAGTCAGTTGCTTCTAACTCGTCAAACTGCCAATGGTTCGCTTCACATCGAATATCAATGTTACAAATCAGGGGGACGTGCCTTCAACAAGGCTAGTACATATCACATCCGTGGCCGCAAGGGTTCCAGGTTTACAACTTCGCCTTCGCCTTCTCCCTTGCTGCCCTCTCACGGTCGCGTAGCATACGACGCAGGATCTTGCCACTCGGACTCTTGGGAATCACATCAATGAACTCAACACCACCCTTCAGCCACTTGTGCCGGGCTTTGTGATCCTCGACGTGCTTCTGGATGGACCGAATAGTAGCAGCGTCGTCGGCACCAGCAGATGGCGACTTTACAACAAAAGCCTTTGGTAGTTCGCCCGCAGAGTCATCTGGGACGGGGATAACGGCACAGTCGGCGACGGCCGGGTGGGCCAAGAGGTGGGCTTCAAGCTCTGCAGGAGCGACTTGCATGCCCTTGAGTGTTTTCTCATGTTAGCTACGTAAGAAAAGCGGACTATATAGAGTGGTTAAAAAGACGTACCTTGACCTTGATCAACTCCTTGATCCGATCAACGATGAAGATATGCTCATTACCCTTTGGAGATTTGCGGAACACAGCTTCGTCGCCAGTGCGCATCCAGCCATCCACGAATGTCTCATTGGTCGCTTTCTCGTTATTCAAGTAGCCAAGGACAATGGAGGGAGATCGAACGACCAGTTCGCCTGGTGTATCGTATTCCGTAATCTCAACGCCCTCGGGAGAGATGAGCTTCGCCTCGTAGCCTGGCAGCAAACATCCGGACGAGCCTAGCCAGATGTCTTCCACGCTTGAGCTGCAGACAACCGTGCATGTTTCTGTGAGGCCTATACATAAAACAAAAAAACGTCGTCAGCCATGCCGAACTTTTTTTAACGTAACTGACCATCGGGCCGCTTGGTGTAGTGTCTACTAGGGATCTCCAAACATACCATATCCCTGCCGAATGTGCCAATTGGGCTGCCACTGCTGCATCTCTGATGCCGGCTCAGCTCCCAAGGGCGCAGCTCCCGTAAAGAGAGATTTCACACTGCTCAGGTCAAACTTGTTGCATAGATCTTTGTTTCGCAGCATGCCGATGATGATTGGGGGCACCTAAAACAAAAGAAGGCATCAACCAGTGAGGATGGGAACAAGAAAATAGCTAGTGGTGCACCGACGATTACCTACCACATAAAGAGTGGAAATCTTGTATTTCTGGATGGTAGTCAAGTACTGGACCATTTCAAACTTGGGTAAAATAATGACCTGATCCCCGCGGTAGGGTCCTGCGTGGCACATCACCACCAGAGAATAAATGTGACTCTGGGGCAACAGGCCAAGGAGTACGTCGGTGTAAGTGGGCTGGCCTGGCGCCGTCATGCGCTCCCTTATCCGGCGTTCATATTCCTTGATTTGCAGAGTGTTCGAGATGACGTTGCGATGAGAGATTTTCACACCTTTCTGCAAGGATGTGTTAGCAGCTCACCTCCCTCTGGCGATCCCTCTCTCTTCATAGCAGGGGAATACAATACCGGAAGACCAGATGTACCGCTCGAATAGCACAAGAACGCCGTCTGTTTCTTGCCCTGGCCGGGTGCCCATTTCAACTTTTCCAATGGAGGCAGGCTGTAGCCTTCAGTAATAAACTGCTCAAGAGTCTTGAAACCCTCGGGAGTCTTTGCTCCACCGGTGAACTCTGCAGGCAAGTCAATAACATACACGCGGTGCTTGGGAATGCCAGCATTTGCGGCAGCTTCCAGGGCAATAGAGAGTGAGGGAACACAAGTGAAGAGAGCCTTTGCGCCGCAGTCTTTGAGCTGGTGGGTAAGTTCTGGAGCGGAGTACATCGCATTCGCGGGCGACGCGATTCCGGAGCAGCGGTGGATGGCCCAGCAAAGAGGCAAGAAGTCAATCTATATATAGGTAGCACACGGTCAAATACCGCTGTTCACACAACCAAGAGAAACTTTCCAAAAGAAGCAGGTGGCTTCTATTGAGGATTACTTACCGAGTTGAAGCTATAGATAGCCACAACCTTGTCCCACTCCGACCCCTTGTTTGGATGCCATCCAAATTCCTTTGCTAGAGCCCGTGCAAGTGCCTCGACACGTTCCGCAGTTTTGGCGGTGGAATATGTCCGCCCGCTCAGCCCACAGGTATATGGGTCGCGCGAGGCCGCAAATGGATGACGGCCATGTTTCTCGTCGAGCATGAAGTCACAGATGGCAACATCGTCTGGGGGATAGGGCAGAGTGCCAGCCCAGGCGTGCGGGAGGAAAACCATGGCGAAGAGTTCGTAGCCTAGAAGCGTGCTGAATTGTTCTTTTTCTTACGTGGAAAACGCTGGAGTGATCTCTGTCAGTGGGAATATAGCGAACAAGGTACTTCAATGGAGAAGTACCAAAAACCCAGTCCCGTATACACGTCCAGCAAAATACGTGTCCGCACGTCGTCACACTTGGGTCTTTG
>FQSS02000696.1:17631-70288 GCA_900128795.2 Malbranchea cinnamomea
AAATAAAAAAAAAAAAAAATAAAAGACAGCCCGTGATATCAAGTGCAGTTTCTTTGCTACGCAACATCAACCTAGTTATATATCTACAGCTGCATTTTTTTTGCCCTTGCTTTTTCCTTTTCCTTTTTTGTTATTCCTTATATTCTTACATACTGTGTACATCAACGTGATCGAGTACTATATGTAGTAGTACCCATTGAGCCCATGACCGGCTTCGGTTCTTTTGGCGGAATCGGGTGCCTACTATTGAATGATTGTTATCGATGCTCTTTAGTCCAATGACAGTTTGAGGGACATTTCTCAGAGCGGAATGCTGTGAGACAGGATGCTCCCTGAGCGATGGCTTGTGCGATTGAACAATGGTTGGACTCTCCCTGCGGTCATGACACATGCTATCAAGTTAGCAGTAATTATTAGTTTCTCTCCTTTCCTTTACCACAGCCAACAATTTTGCCCACCTCTTGCCTCCCATCATTGAGTATCCAGGACAATTCAATGCAAGGTAATCGCCTCAGTCTTTATCTATCTCGGCACATATTCAAAGTCGTCATTCTGTCTGTTCACTGTCTCAGATGTTTTCAGTTTCCAGCCATTGTTATATCGGGACGTTGAATCAATCACCACAACCGCAAACCCCTCAGGCGGCTAACTGCTCTCCTCGACCTCAGGGCAACGATTAGGTTGGACAGATGACCAACAGCTGCTAGCGACAGAGAATGGAACTCGGGCCAGCAGAATACCAGTCCGTGAAGGACCGGTGCTGCGGATACGAAATGCAGAGGCCATCAAACATGCACCTTGTATCCTCTCTGTTCGTTGCACAGGATGTTCCCGTCGCTTGTTTATAAAGAGTGTGTGATCGGGGCTAGTCGAGGATCCATGAAGCCCCCGATGGAAATTGCGGCAAGTTGGGACAATTTTATCCAGTGACCGTGTCAAGGCTGGAGCTAGTTGCCGCATACCATGTTCTCTTTGGATTTGAGACGTCGTCTTGATGTCCCAAGTCAATAATCACGGGACCAAGGTAGATGTAGCTCACCCACACATTATCGCTTATTTTTCAGGTTCAACCGCCTTGCTGTACAACGCTCAGCGGGTCCTCGTTGACACGATTGACGGTCGGTGTTGATCTTTTTGAAACAAGAAAAAAGGTCCGATCACCATTCCGTGAATAACGAGGGGAGGCTCTCTAATTGTGCTCTGGCAGACCTCAGAAGCAGATCCGCTCGCAGGATGCCTGAAGCCATCTCGGTGACGTCGAATGAACTCAAGAAAGAGCTCGACGCGACCATATTGGAAAGCCGATATCAGTCGTATGATAGACGCCTCGCGCTGAACATCATTTACCAGGACGCCTGGCAGGCCATTCTATACTTATATATAGGCCAGTCTTGTGGAATCATGGTTGCCAGACGGATGACCATGGCACCCGGTTAGAGTGGCCGGTATTGTGAGTTTCCTTCGCGACACATATCAAACCAGCGGATGAAGGTCACTATGACGCATTTGATTTAGGTTTGAACCTTTCGTTGCTAAACCAGGGCACCTTATGCAATTCCAGGGTACGGACGCGCTCTGATTATATAGATAATCCGTTTGAAATACCCGCGCTACCTGATCAGCCTTCCAACCGTTCCAGGGGTTTCGCTTTCGTCATCCAGTCGATGACGCCGGCCAGCTCCGCTGCATTAACGTTAAGCAACAAGGGTTGTTGCTGAGACGCTACCCATCGAGAGAAACTTGAACTCGACTTCTACTCTTTTCGTAGCGTCGGTCACAGCAGCAAATATTTCTCATCTCTCTGTTCTCTCCAACCTACATCAACGCAAACTCATAGGTTGCCGATATCGTCTGCAAAACTCAGGTTACTTTAATTTCAGAAGAGATACATTTGCAACAGTCAATCAAGATATCGATATATGTATATAGGCAGCGGTGAGTTATTTTTCTTGACGTCCTCTTGAGGATGGAAAAGGAGATGAAAAAGGCTCTGTTGGAAGTTGTGTTAACTGTGGTTGACTGTGGTTGATATATCTACATGTTCATTCCCTCTCTGTGTTTGCTCAGTGACGAGATAACTATGACATTAGGCGCATCCTCGCTCCGTCGCCGTTTTTCCTTCTGTCCGCCACTCTGCATAAACTCTCCAAGCTGACATGCCACTGTATAACAACAGGGCCAACATATATACGCACCAGTTGGTGGGATTAAGAGCACAGAATCTACCATTCCGTCATTCCAAAGGGTATTTCGAGAGATTCATGCTGTCCCAACTTTTCAACACGCTACACATACTGTGAATGCTTACTCGAATTCAGTCTTAACTTTCCCACGCTCTCCGTTATCATCAATATACGCGCTCTTTATCCAGGTCTGCTGTCACAAATATATATATCCTTAAGTCGATTTTCTCCCTTACACCTTGTCAACGAAAATGATAGCTACTATAAACGGCAATGGAAGAGCAATGAGAAGCAGCAAGCCTGTGGCTACAGGAAGAGTTACAAAACTTCGGGTGTCAAAGGAAGGTATGTTGCAATAACCCATCACTTTGGTTCTAAGACCCCAAGTTTTTGTTCCTCGTCCCCTTGGAACTATCATCACAACCTTGCATTTTCTTGCTCTCGGACTCGTCATTGTACTGTCATCTTCGATTGCTTCTCAGAATAATCTCTTGACTCTGAGGCCTACAGCCCTCCGTAAATTTGTTTTAGCGAACTCTCGGCAGGAAAATCAGTCACCGAAGTTGAGTTCGCCAGAGATGACTACAAATACGCCCCAATGCGATGCTCCGCTAGTCCCCAGTCGTCCACCACCGGTGGGGGATCCTCCAGCGTGGGCGGAAACCCGTACTGCCCTGTGTGATACCCTAGGATGGTATCGGTCAGTGCAAGGGGGCTGCTACTACAGCGGTGGGGCTTGCTATGGCTTCCTCCTTGATGCGGACTGCGGTGACCGGCCTTACATGGATGACGAAATTGTCATCACGAGACTGTGAGTTTAGGGTTTTTTTTTTTTTCCTCCTTAGAGAAGACTTTTGCTAATTTGCTTGATCAGAGGAGGCGGCTGCTTGAAGAGTCCCGATGGCCAACTGTTGCTAAAAAAAAGCCGCACGAGGAAAGACAAAATTGTCGAATATGTCACAAACACCATGCATGCTGGCATACCCGTGGGAGTCATCATCGGTGCGTTGGGTTTTTTTGTAACTTCCGGGCAGTCTCTGATGCCATTATTTTTGCTCTAGGAAACCGAAACACCATCTGCCCGTCCACAGTCCCCCACCGGTATAACGTGATGGACTTCTTTCGCATCACGCATTTTTGGTTCGAAGCAGTCGGAGACAAAGCCGGCGCTCGTTTACGCCTTGAGAAAATCGACTTAGACCGCCAGAGTTGGTGGGCACCCCAGGGCAGTCCTCCGCGGCTTCCTTTTGATCAGCGCAGCGATAAAAGTCCGGTATTTGAAAATGCTTGCTCAAGTTGCGGTACTCCCAGTCCACAAGTATATGCCCAGGGCTGGATGTGCCTGGAGGGAGACTGCAAGCAATTCTGGCTAATGAACGGATCGTACCCATCGGATGAGCTGACATACAACCCACAGTTTCTCAGCATGCGGTCTCGCCATCCGCAGAACATAAGGCCCCCTCACAGTCTTGCCCCTGATCTGCTTACCAAATTTGGCAAAAATGATCCCCTCAAGACAACGTCACGTTGCGCATGGCGGGGGGTTGTTTGCCCACTCTGCAAGCGATGCATCTCTCGCATATATTGGGAGGGATGGGTCTGCGAAACAGCTGGTTGCTCCTACGAGTACCGTGGTCAGGTACGGCCAATCCCACTGTATTCGGTGTTGGAGGAAGTGGATTTGGGAACAACTGGTCATCGAATGCCGTACTTTGGAAACGGAAGCGAGCCGAGACCGACCATCACATACATGAAGAACTACCGTAAAGATACATTTTTGCTTCCGGGAATTGGCACTGTGACCCATTTTTCCGCCAACAATGTGGTCAACTCCCGTCCGGGAGGACCGAATGATATTTTTGAGGGCTTACAGGTGGCAAAGGACCTTGGACTGAGACGTTATGGATTAAAGCAAAGCAAGGGTAAGTACATGAAGAATGTTTTGAGCTTTTTACAAAGAGGATTGTTCTAGTTCCAAAAGTCGGGAGATCTGGCCGTTTCTAATTTAGATAAATGCTCTGATTAGTTACGGAAACGCTCACGTCTCACTTCGCTGTCAACTACGTAAGCGGTCCTAGCATTTATTATCTGCCGAACGGCTTGAATGCAGAGTCTTCTAACGCTTCTCACGTTGCAGGGCATGCCATATAAATACGTCGTCGACGTCGACTCTCGGCCGTTTAACCAGGCTCCTGCAGTCCTTCTTTCTGCGCTGGGCCGCCTAACTTGGGCAACCAAGAACTCAGTGGCAGAAGAGGAATTTTTGAGGCCGAATGAGCTACTCACACTGGGTTACTTTGAGAAAATGTCGATCGGGGTATGTCGACGGCACTTTGTCCCTCACAGCTCACCCCCCGCTAATCAGTCTGCCTCCAGTACCACGACGACGGAGAAGAGTCACTAGGCCCGACAATTGCGACCCTCTCTCTCGGATCGAAGGCTGTCATGTCCGTTCGTATGAAGGACAAGTACTTCAGGGGCTATACGAGCAGAGCTAACAATAAGACTGGCACGCAGTATATCAAGCCGCTCAATCAAGACCCTATTCTTCCTGGTTGTGCGCTCTATGGCGAGAGACGGGAACTAGAAAGGCTGTATAGAGATGGTCACATTTCAAAGGAGCAGTACGACTCTCAGCGAGTGGAGCTGCTTGAAAAGGTCAACCGCAAAGAGGCTTCGCCGCTCATTGTCATCGAACTGCACCACGGTGATCTCGTGGTTATGCATGGCGAGAATTTGCAGAAGTACTATGAGGTGTGTTCAATTCATTCCCTTATTGTCCCCTTGACATCGTGAAACTTGCGAGCCTTGATCAGGTTTTATTAACGCGATATATATATGTATATTTTTTTTTCTTTCTTTAGCATTCCGTGAAGCCAGAGGGTGACATTAGGTTCGCTATCACGGCTCGATATATCAAACCAGAGCTCGTCTCCCCATCAGAGCACTGGAAGGGCAATTTTATCCTTGACTCCGCTTTCGAGTACGACGGCGACGAGAAATATTATTCTCAACCGGATTTTTTCGATGGCCACGCCTAAATGAAACACCCTTCACAGTCGTCTTCGGAGACGTATATCTCAAGCTATATATTTCTCCATGTCTTTACCACCTACGGGCTCAGGATATTGCTCTATCTTGGGCAAAATGAGGGCACCTGCTTGAATGTATTGCTCGCTCTGACTTATCAGTTTGCAGTCTACTTGATATTTCTGCCGTATACCCTTCCATTTTACTTGCAAGCATAGGGATTCTCACTCGGGGTAGAAATAAGTCATTAGTTGTTGGGATCTTAATTCAAATGAAACCCATTTTTTTTTTTTTAGCAAGCTTAATGATGCACATGTACGACACGCTTTCCAATGCAACCAGCTGTCCGCGGGAGCAACTACTATACGCTAATCGTCGCCAGCACAGCAGCCAAAAAGCTCAACCAGCCCGGCAAGTCAGTCGTCAACACCCTGATACGGTGGACATCCAACCACTTCTTCATTTCCCGCGTGCTCTCGTTGGACCGGCCCTCAACGATATCTCGAACGGGGTACGCGACCAGCGGGACATACGCGAAGTGCAGGACCTGGAACAACGCGCCGGCGCCATAAAACCACCGCGCAGACGGCATCTTGCCCGGAAATATTCTCGACAGCATCCCGCCCGAGGACGGCGATGGAGAGAGCGTGGCGACATTGACAAGAGCTGAGCCGATGGTCACGGCATTGACGCCGATCACGATCCAGACTCCGACGTTGAACAGGCGGCGGAAGTAGCTGGGGAGAATGGCGTCGGATTTCTCCTTGTGCTGTGGGGCGAGGAAGTTGGAAAGGTAGAGGTGTTCGTTGCCCGCATAGGTGAGGGATGTCGTGGATGTGAGGAGAGGCGTGAGACGGAGGAGCTTGAGGGGGTCGAAAATCAGACCGGATGCCATCGCTCCAACGGAATCGAGATCCAAAGTCAGAAGTTGAGTTTTTTTGGGGGGGCCGGGGGCCAAGTTGCCTTCTCCCGTTGTGCGTTGGCGCCTGGGAGAGCGTGCTAAACTGCAGTCAAACTATGTATTAGTAGTGGTAGTAGGTAGTAGTAGCGCTGAGATTGAATCAGGTTCGTAGTGATTTTGAAAGATGTTTCAACATAAAAAAAAAACTCTTCTTGATTTTTTTATGGTATGTATATATCCTTCGTACACAGCACCCAGTCACTCCATTTCTATGAAGTGCCGCCAGACCGCCAGACTTGAAAATCGGATGACGTTTACCTGGTAGCTTCCGAACGAACCCAGGCTTTCCTTCTGCAAAACAAGGTTTTTCCCTCCCAGTTTGTTCTGCCACCCTCTACCGCCTAGCACTCTATATCTCCCCTTTCTGCTTCTCTGTTCTTTTCTCTTTCCCTTTTTCTTTTTATCTCATATATGGCGATTATCTCTTAGAATAGTATTAATTTTAGTTGAATTCCATCTTCCGTTGTGGAGTCTCCTCAAAGTCCCAATTCATCTCCGGCACTGCCAAGGTTTACAGCCGGCGGGCCTAGTTGTTTTTTAACCTCCCTCCCGTGACTCCTGAGACCCACCCTGCTCCTCCACCCGGCTCAACTGTTGATCCGCGGCTTGTCTTAGCATTGCTTGTTGACCCCTGACGGCCGTAATGAATCCTCACGCTATTAGGGGTAAGGGAGAAATAGAATATATAATTCACCAGATCTACGCTACGCTGGGAGGGATTTCTGGTTATGAACATGCAGGCACACACATACACAGTACTACATAAGTCGGCATCTCAACTGAATCATCCTCGCACATGTAATCTGACGGAACGTTCATGTGCGGAGTTCGAGACTCTGGAGGTACATCCTGTACTGCTTTTGAACCCTGAAGGAGGAGGGGGTAACATTTAATAAGGCACCTACTGTGTAGTTATGAGCAGAGAAAGGGCAAAAAGACAGAACCAAAGAACACATGGTGCAATGCACTGAGAATGGATAGATTTTGCAGCCCCCCCTCATCACATGAGGTTCCCACCATTACTAGGAGGTATAGAGTTCAATCAATCATAGACAGTATGCTACCTTGAGAAATGCTCCAATTAATGACCTGCAGAATGACCAGGTGAGAAAGAAGACGTCGTGACTGTCGGATAAAGACGATGCAGCAAAAGCTCAATTGCCATCATCAGAATCAGAGCAGGAAGTGTCGTGACCGGCATAAGCAAGTAGAAACACGTTTAGCCAGGTTCAAGAAGTGAATTGAAGGTCATGTGGAGTACACACAAGCGGACGTAATAAGATGGTATCGAGAGATCATGACGCACGGCGAAGAGTAACGTAGAAAGGGAATCACCAAGACAGCAGGAAGACCCGAAACGAAGCCAAATTCAACGAAGGGATAATCAAAGGCTAAGAGATGAATCGGTATGCAAGAAAGTTGGGAGAAAAAATGACGAAGATGAAGACTCAAACGGGGATTTTGAACGTAAATCCGCAAAAGAATTTCTATATAGGGAAAAAAAGCCCAGTTCAGCGTTCAACAAAGGGTATATGAGAAAGAAGAAGAAGCAGCATCAGGAATAGAAATATTTGTACGAGTGTAACGGGCCAGTCAGTTAATCTTTTTGTCTTTCGTTTTCAATCAACTCCAGCACAATCTGACTTCTCTCATGCTCAGGATGCTGCATGCATATCTTCACGGTGCGAGGTATTGTACCAGCGCCAGAAAGGGCCAGGCCCGGGTGGCCCCCAGCTGCATCGAGGATTGCACCGGAGCCGGTTGGGAGGTTGGCGTTGTTACCACCATCGTCGAGCAACGTCACATTCTTGCCAGGGATGACTTGCCTCAACCGGCCGTTCATGGCGTTGCGGACTTCGACAAAGTCCTCATTGAACAAAATCAGGTATTTACCATATAGGCAAGCTGAGTGCGCATGGCCCACAAACTCCATCACAACGCTACGGCTTACGTCGCCATGTTTGTTGACATAGACAGCGCATTGTTCGAAGACGACGAGGAATTCGCTGTCGCTGAGACGGAACATGCCCAGTGGTTTGAGGTCCTTAATCCGGTTGGCAATACTCGTCAAGTGTGTCTGGGCTTCTGGCTGATCTGAGCGAAGATGGGGAATTGACCAGGGCTGTTTCTTGTCGAGGGTGAGGACCTCAACACCTCGAGATGTTGAGATTGCAAGGGAAGTGTGGAACAGATTGATGCTGTAGCTCTCTGCGGGAATATAGAACTCGTCATATTCGCGGAAGAACTCCGTCTGCCCTCGTCGAGGGAAAAATCTTGTGCGCGACGAAGAGGATTTCTGGAGCACCGGTTCCAGCACCTAAACAAAACGGGGCTTAGTATGGTTCATCAAGGAGGCGTACAAACTACTGGAAGACAAAAGATACCTTGAAAGTCGACGATATCCCTTCGCGCTTCTTGTAAAACACCAAAGTTCTGTCTTTCATGCGGCCAGCAGCGAAAAATCCAACTTCCCGATTACCCGAGAGTTTCTGGGGAGCCCGTCGCTGGGATTCGCTTTGAGGAGCCACCCCGTTTGGCGGACATACGTTGTCCAGATGGTAGGCAATTAACGACTTGTCCGAAATAAGTAAGAGGAGGTTGAACTCCTCGAAAACAGCCACTTGCGTGACGCGCAACATATTGATTGCCTAAATGCCCAAAACGGTCAGAGAGTTTGAGACAATGTGCTTGACGAAAATAGTAGGGGTAACGCTAACCTTTCTCCATCCGCGGGGGTTATCGTATTCTGATATATAAACCCCGTAGTCAGTGCCAATCGCACACATAATTGGTCCTTGAGGTGCGCGAAAAACGGTAGCGCAATTAACTGCAGCTCTGCATATCGGAAGTGGCCTATTCAAGTTGCCTTCGTACTTCTTCTCGACTTCTCGAATGGCCCTGTCTAGTGGAGTACCCTTGATAGTGATACCCTTGGGGGTAACCGCCGTCTCAGAATATGCGAATGCAGAATCCGAGAGAACGCGGAGTCTGAATGGCTCAGCGTTCTGCGCGTGAAGAGAGGCAGCGTGTTTCGTTTTCGCTTCGATAATCTTGCTACACCATTCCTTTCTACTCTGGGCCGTTGGCGCATACAGAGTATAGACATCTCGTTTGCCAAGGTGCTTGATCTTGAATGGGTACAAGATCTTGTCTTCCTTGGAGTTTTCGAGCACAGTGACCGAAGCAGCCTGGTTACCGCCTCCAGCGGCGGCAGGGGTCGTCGGCCCATTGACGCGGGAAATGCCCATAACGGAAGATTTCATCACCGGATCATCGTTGGTGCTCACCAAGACCAGTAGGTCCATAGGAATCGGCAATTTGGATACGTCGTAAGTTTCATATTTAAGAGTCCTTGTGGGATCCCGGTTGGTCACGATCTTAGCCAGAACGAGGTAGTGATCAAAGAGAATCGCCCGAGTATCAACCCAGTTAAACCGCTTGGTCCGTGGTCTCTGGAGATCTCCCTGATGTATAATCTCTCGCCCCAAATGATTGAGATTCAATTCGACAACGCGCTTCAACTCTGGACGCAAGTGGAGCTTTGATGACAACTCTTTGAGATCCACTTTCTTTGTCATCTCGCCAACTTTGCTGTCACAGTCCATTGCCACGAGTTTAATCTCCTCAATAGCCGCCTGCAAGTTGGTCTTCTCTTCAGATTCCTTGACCATGTTCTTATCAATGTTCGAAAGCATCAACGTATAGCGCTGAATTCGAGTTATAGGAGCCTTGAGGAAGGTATCCCAACTCAGCCTCTGCGACATTTTGTTCTCACGAGCTTGGTCAAGAAACTGCCTGAACAGGAGATTCGTTTCGATTTCTCGCCTCATCAGGTAATTTGCGTTGGGGAAAGTGGCCGCATAATCAATGTAGACGGACTTTGCTTTACGGATCCACTCACGGAAAATGTCACTGAAGCCAACGATCCAAGGACCCTGTTCCTTCTGACGATATTTGAGCTGCGCCAGCAGGTAATCCTCGTTTACCTTTTTTATGGCGTCAACCTTTCCAAAGACTTCTTTTATGAACTTGTCGAGCCGTTTAGGTTCGATAATCGGTGGACTCGCGTAGGCGAGTTGATCTCGGTATAAGGTTCGCAGAACGTCCAGCTGCGCAATGTATGCATCTTCCGTGGTCACAACCTCGTGTAGATTATTCTGACGGTCAATCTCCTTCTTCGAGTGAGTCTCAAAGACTTCCTTTCCAATCTTGTAGAACGTCGCCCAGTCTTCAGCCTTTTTCTCCGGTTCCATAACATGCGCCTGAAGGTTGATTTTCTTGAGGGTCCTCATGCAATGGTGTGCATAACATCGTCCAAAGAACTCTCCGTCTTGGACATGTAGCCTAGAGGAGTAGCATCCCTGTCCCGTAATCTGGAAGAGGACACCTGACATTGTCCCAGGGCCAAACTTCACCCATTCCTCATCTTTGATCAGAACTTCGTTCGCCAACATGCTCTTCACTACCCGAGAGCCCAGCGTCTCTGCATCAGCGGTATTCATTGTGGGAACTTTGTGCGTAAATAGAGCGACGATCGCATCGACGATCGCCTGTTCTTTTAGATCTGTTTCGTCTTCGCTCAGTTCTTTCACCCATGCTACGATGGCGCTGAGTGCCCACGGTTCAGTGCATTTTCTAAACTGTTCTGTCGAAAGTTTGGCAGGGTTGAACTTCTTGCGCCGCCCAGCAGGAATGGTGGGCAGCAGTTCAACGGCGACCGAGGAAGACGAGAGCGAAGAAGAATCGTAACCAGCCTGCCTTGGCTTGAGACGATCCGCATCAGTTTTTGACCGAATTAGCGGGTCTGTTGTACGAGGGGTTGTCGCGTGGTTAGAGAGAGACGTCGATCTCGGCACAGGAGGGGCTGCAAAGTGGGATTGGTTGAGCTCTGGGCCCGTATACAACGGATAACCGGATTGGTCATACTCCTGTGCTTGCTGCCGTTGCTGCTGGTCACGGGTACGATACGTGCCGGCCGGCATGAGGTGTGGAATCAGGTTACTTGAGGCAGGCGCGACAGGTGGTGGAGGCAAGGGCCTGGACGACATTCCTGGGTGGAAGAAGAGATCCTGAGGCTCACTTTCATCCGGAGTCTCCCCGATTGAACTCGTTCTCGTGGACCCAGCTAAGCCAGTTTCATCGCCGTCGTCGAAGCTCAATCTTCGGGGATTCAGCGACGGCTCAGCCAAGCCCCCAGTACCCACTGCATCGACACGAGCAGAATGAGTGTCGGAACCGGTGGCCCTCTCGTCCGTTGATCTAGTCGAGGAGCGGAACGAGCCAGATGTGGTGACAGGGTGGCCACTGCTTTGACCTGGCACCAGATTGTCTCCATAGTGCAAATGTACATCGTAGCCACCCCCGTAGAAACCCATGTCGAATTGCCCGTAGTCACTATCGTCGCTCGACTCGGGGGGCGCGGGCATGGGGACCGGCGGCGGCGGCAGGGTCGTCTCCGTCGGCGGTAATCCAAAGGAACTATATGATGACATCTGGGTATTCCTCCTTGAACGCATCGCTGCTTCCTCCTCCTCCGCCATTCGAAGCGCCGCCATGCCTGCAGCTGCTTCCGCCTCACTGTCATCACTATAGGCATCATAATTAACGTATTGTCCGGTGCCCGTCGAGGTGATGTGCCCGTGACCATTTGTATGCGTTTGGACTTCGTCGGGCGACAGCCCTTCAGCAGGCGGGGTATAGTGGTGAGAACGGCTGCTGCGTGAGCTCTGGCGATGGGTCCCAGTTGGTCGACCCTCCATCACGGCAGCCTCCACCTCCTTCATGATGTCTTCGTAGGAGAGCTCAGCGACACTTGCACCTCTGCCGTCATTTGCTTCGGAATGCTCCTCTTCCGGAGGAGGCCCCGGTAGCGGTCTAGACTGTGGGTGACGATTTAAGGTATCCGTCCGGCGTGGCGAAGACTCGATGTTCTGGTGGATTGGAGGTGCCGGAGCGGAGTCTACAGACGGAGGACGGTGGGACGGAACTGGAGTCGCAGACAACATGTCGGCAAAAGAGGATGTTGGGTCAGCATATTGGGTGGAATTCGGCGGGTCCACCGGCTGCGTCTGCGGGTTGGTGCCATGGGGCGGGGGCGGTGGGCTGGGTGGATATTGGTTGTACGAGGAATGTTGAGAGGCGGATTGAGCGTAGGCGGGTATCGAAGTAGGGTGAGTCGACGCATCACTCCATGACGATCGCGGTGGCGGGGCTGTTGAGCCATGAGGAGGAGGAGGAGGATTGGGAGAGTATATCATGGTCGATCTACCCGGTGAACCAAGGGGCGCTTGGGTCGTCTGGTAGCCAGAGTAATTGGCATCGAATGGACGAAGAGGCGGTGGGGACGATGGTGATTGGAGTGATTGATACGAGGTCTGAGGAGAATGCACATATTGCTGCCATTGGGAGTTTGGGGAGGGACGGAAGGAACTGGAGGTGGGAGAGTGATACGCAGCCGGGTTGTACTGTTGGTAGGAGTGGTTCGGAGTCGGGTACGGCAGCGACGTGACGGATGTTGGCGTAAACGCCTGGGGATTGTACCCAGTCTGAGGCTGCTGCGGCTGGGACGGTTGAGCGAAATGCTGCGGATTGTACGACGTCTGCTGCGACGGTGAGGAGACCGCAGGTGGCTGATACAGGTGGTGGTGGTAACCCGACACGGCAGACGAACCATGGGAGGAGGAGGTATCGGCCAGACCCGAATGCGGCGAACTGCCCCCGGAGAACTGCGAATGGGCTGACCCCAGGCTGTTTAGGGGGTGCAGTCCAGGGGCATCCCCATGTCCCGCACCCCTTCCGCCGCTCGCGTGAGAGGTGTAGTAATCCTCTGGACGGTGGGTATGATTATCAAAGTTGGCGGAGTCGTCGCCTGTTTGGTAACTGGGGGTCCGCCGAAGAGGGTTCTGCGACTGCTGGGGGGCCATCATCTGCGAGGACGCTGTAGAGTACTGACCGCCGTGTTGTGATTCTGATAGCAATTGCGGCGGCGCGGGGTGATGCAAGGCGTCTGCATCGTTCAACGCGTTGGTGAAGAAGCGGTGTTGACTTTGGCGCCGATATGCCATCTGCAGACGGGGTTTCTTCGATCAGTTGACCAGTGCGGTTGAAATGGTAGAAGGAAAGTCGAGCAGAAGCCGCCGGACAGTCGTTGAGTTCGACAGGGCAGCGAATGGATGGGTGGCCGCGTGAGGCTCTAAGGTGTCGGGGAGGGGGGAACGGACGACCGAACGAACGAGGGGAAAGTAAGGTCACTTGGAGTCAACTGCGAGAAATCTCATGGGGAGAGCAGTGAGGGTTGAAAAAGAGAAAAGGGAAAAAAAAAAAAATAAAAAAATAAAAGAGCGGGGAGCGAAGCGAAAGCAAGCGGGGAGGTGGTTCTCAGCTCGTTGCTGTGCTGAATGGAGGTTGTCAGTCCCTGAGAAACCCAAGAGAGAGGGAGAGAGGGAGAGAAACCAGGGATGGGCGGGCGTTGGCCAGACGGTGACAGCGAGCACGCGCGAGGAGAGAACGTAACTAGGCCTAGTCGGGTCAAGGCTGTCGGGCAATCTTGGCGCACCAGTCGCCCGGCACCAGCGCCGCGTGAGCCAGCATTTAATCGTCTATCTAACTCCTTTCCGTGGTAATTAATTACTCTTTCTACTGTGATAATACTGTGACTACAATCGAAGTCCAAAATTCGTCGATGAGAGGGATAATATGCGAGGACAGGAGCTGAGCTTCAATGCTCCCAGTTCTCTCTTGCGCAAAGTGGTGCAATTCCAGCCAGGGGTCGTTTTTCGTGTTTTGACTCTCTCAAGTGTGTAAGCTCCAAGTTTATTTTATTGACTAACGCCGTCTCAACGTTCCCACAGGGCTGAAGAGAACTGAAGGGAAAAAAGTCAAGCCAGGGCTGGCTGCAGCCTACCTGGCCCTTCAGTGCTTCGCAGGTCTCGCCACGATCAAGCGGTGGGCTGCCCAACACTAATTACAGCGGGACTGGGTTGGGGTCAAGTCACCAGTCGGGATGTCGGATGACTTGAGGCACAGCGTGCACTGCCCATTCCTGGGTGTCTCTGGCGCATTCACAGTGTTGGGTCAGGGTCGCAGTCCTTGTAGTCCTACTACTGCAGGGATCTTGATATGTAGTGCATATGATAGATACAAATGCATGTGACCTGAAAACTGTCTTATTCCCCGGACACAGTTCCAAAGTGTTTGCTCACGAATCAGACGGATACAGTATATCGGTAAAATTCTAATCTAACTCTCCAAGTACACCCACCATTGAAAAACATCTGGGCTGAACAGGATTATTTGCAAATTTCCACTGTCTGTCTGCAATGGAAGTTTCTGCAGTGCTCTTTGTTAAAACACCACGGGGCAGACTCGTAGGAAGGTTGAGCCTTCTAAATCCTTGGCCGGAAAGACCACCACCGTAGAAGGTTAATGGCGCCTACGAAGTATAGAACCGGCCACAAAGGGAGGGATAAGAACGCTACATACAAAACGGAGAAGAAAGAGACTGTACAATGACACAGGGTTGCGCATCAAGCCCAGCACACCCTCGGCCGTACACAGGGGGGAATCCCATCGCTGCCACGATAACAAAACATCCAGAAAATAACATTGGTTAATCAGAAGAACCGAAAGCAAGCTAGCAGTCAAGTCACCGTTGAACCTTTCGCCTTGGAAGAAAAAAAAAATTTCAGGACTCGAATTCGACGACTTTATTGACAACACTGCTCCCAGATCCTCTTCTCGGACGGTCCGTGGGCGGAGATAGATGCTGTCGAGGCGCATGCGTGTCCGGCTCGACGACTCCTTCTTCATCCTTGCCGCCATCGCTCCGTTCACGGATGCTCATCGCGTCCGGACCCTCGAGGAGATCAAGATCTGCGGCCCGCGCAGACGAACCGGACGCAGACGACGCGCCACGCCTCCGCTCGTCATACGTAGCATCATAGCCAGCGTCATCGTCGTCGTCGTCTGAGTCGGCCTGTCGACCTCCCAGCGCATTGCGTTCCATTTCCCGCTGTGCTTCGTCCATCTTCTTGCGAACTTCAGCGGCCATGCGCATTCCGTCCGAGACAATGTTGTCCAGGACGCCTCGCAGACCGCGGTGTCCCGGCGGAACGATGCCTCCCGATGCACCTGCAATGGGTGCATTTGACATGTTGCTTACCTGATGAGCACCCACACGGCGAGCCGACCCGATGTTCGTGAATGTGGTGAGGTTAGACGACAGGGACGTGGAGCGGGATACGGATGCAGGATCAGGGCGGTCCGAGAGATGGAAGGATTGCGGGAAGAAGGAGTCAAAGAATTGTTCAAGAAGTTCGTCGGCCAGTACGACCATGCGGAATGTTGGGAGGGTGATGTGAAGGGGATGAGCTGGGTCCAGAGCTATATTTGCCGATGTAGTTTCCCGTTTCGATGTCGTGCCGGTCTTGGGCTCTGATTCTGTGCTGTCTTCGGAGGTTGACGGGGTCACTTTGCTGGACTTCGATGGAGGATCTGAACCCATGTCCAAAAGGTCTTCTTCGTCATCATCTCCAATGCTGAATGCATCAAGCTTAGTTTCAACTTCTTCCATCGTCTTTTCCTTGTTTTGAGGGTGACTCGGGTCCGCATATTCAAAACATCGTTGAATAAAATCGCTGACGCTGCCAAGGAACTTTTCTTCAGTGCTCAGCTCGCCCCTGGCTCTTGCCTCCTCGGAATCTTCCGAAGTGCTGGATGTTATCATGCCTTCGAACCCTCGTCGTGACAGAAAAAGAAGTGCTTCTGACATTCTGAGGATTCCCTCGCGGTCGACCTGCCCGTGCCCATCATCATCGTAGAGATCGAAAAAGTAATTGATCGTGTTCATTATGTCTCTCGTACCTTTGAGACGAGCAAGTCCGACGGCAACATTCTGCAAACTTAAGCCTTCTGCGCTCCCATCAGTATTCCACTTGCGGTACAGTCGTCTCATGAAGTCGTGATCAGCCGGTTCAGGTTTGCCGCCTAGTTCCCCTGGCTTGCTCCATCCTCTCACACTGCCTCTGTCTGATGACGACTCCTTCCGCGGAGACGGTGAATCAGCAACTGCCCACCGTGCGGTAGCTGCAAGGAACTCTCGGAACGCATCGTAATTCATATGGGTAGGGCTAGGCCCAAGAGCAACTCGGCCGACTTGGGGCTCGGGCTTCGGGCCCAAGATGGAGTAACGCGCGGATTTCCTATTCTCCTTCTCCTGTCGTCGCTTCTCCTCTTCTAGGATTTTATTCCTCTGCTGTTGCTCGTACAGGATTTCATAGAACCGGTCGTAAATCACACCGAGATCGTCAGTGCTGAGGCGTTTGCTCTCAGGGCCAAGGTTGCGAATTGACGTTCGCTTTGCAAAACTCTCAATGCTGTCGAGCACAGCATTCTTGTGCTTGGCCCTCTCTTCTATTATGGTACTATGAGTGATCCCAGAAAATTCCTTGAATGCCACGACCATGAGCTCCTGAAATCTCGTCACTGCGCGCAGCTTTGGGTTCTCAGAGCGTGGATGTGCTGACTCGTCTAAGCGCGAAAAATATGATTTTAGGACGGAAATGAAAGCGCCGTCGTCTGTAACATCGAGGAGCTCTTCGCCGTTGATGCGAAGGATCGCGAGTCCAATTTGAAAAAGGACCTTAGGCCCCTCAAGGAAAAAGACATCCAGGACGCGGAATGCGAATACGAGTGGCATTGAGTTGATGTAAAGGGAAAGAAACCACGGCAGGGACACAACAGACAGCTGAACGTCCGATCGGACCAGGTGCTCCCAAAGGATGGGCATCGTCCTCTCCACAAGGGACTCAAACACTTTCTGGTCCAATAAAGTGCCATACATCGTGGTAGAATAATATCCTGGAAGTAATCGGTCGCATAAAACAGACAAAAGAAAGAACGCCTGCGCTTCTGACATATAACTGGAGCGTTATCAGTGCTAGAACCACCAGGGATCTGAGGGGTTTCCACATACATTAGTAAAGCAGCAACGACAATATTCATCGCTTGGCAATATCCGATTTCTTCATTTATCCAGCTGTACGCTGTCAAGACCCTCCTTAGTCTCCCAATTCCTTCCTCGCTCTGGAACCCTGGGTATTCAGGTAGACTACGATTTAGATCTTTCTCAATCTCATCTATAGCGAGGGATTCACGACCGGAGAATTTCTCGAGAGTCTCAGCGTAAAGTTTTGGCGACCGGATACGGAGGTAAAAGGATCCGGATGTCAATTCCCATATTTCACCTCGTAGCCGGTTGGGAAGTCCAACACGAATTAATTTGTGAAAGGTCGGTTGACGAATCATAGTCGCGTTTCGTCCGTTTTCTAATATGTATTTTACTATTAGAATATGGGAGCGCTCACATCCCAAGGAATTTATCTCTTACCTTTCATGTACTCCCCCCATAACCTCATTTTGCTCCGGTCCCTTAGTTTCCGCGCATCTCCAGGATATCTAAATATTAAGCCGAGTCCGGTGTCTGGAGGTTCTCTCGCAGGGGGTTCAGAGTTAGCAGCATCTTTAGGTCTTCCTGACCGCCCTATGGTGAGCATGTACTCAGAATGGCAATCCGCTACGACGGTCCTCAGGTTTTCTAGATCCTTCATAGCCTCCCGCAGGCACTTCTTGAGTTGATCACAGAATCTCTGGCAAGCCTGGCGACTGCCAACCAGATGGACAGTGAACTTCTGTGGGACAACCTGGGTGTCCTTTGCTGATAAGTTCTTCACCAATGCTCCATTCCATGTCGTCATCGCCAGCGAGAAGACATGGCTCAGGCTATTCAACCGCTCAACCCTTCTGATCGCACACAGCGGGATTGTAAACCCATTTCCAGATGGTCCAGTGCCATGAGTCTGACCCATAAACGCCGACGACGCGCTAAAACTGGCAGACGGCAAGAAACTCGTAGGTTGCGTGGAGAAACACAGGAATCGTTCGCTAAGGTGTAATTTGCCAGCATACTGGTTCCCTGTTCTGGACTCATCCCTGAATCCATCACCTTGTGTGCCACTAGAAGACGAGTTGTACGGAAGGGGTAGCACTAGCTCGGCGGTAATCTCTTGCAGCGGAGACTGGGAATCGGGGAGTCGAAATTGTTGGCGGAAAAGGGACGCTTTTGACGGTCTGTCATCAGAAGGGGATGTCGAAGGAAATGACTGATCGATGAAGGATTGGGCCTTCTGAACGAGGGAAGAGAGCTGAAACATGTCAAGCAAGCACCCTAAATTCTGTAAATCAATCGTAAATACTGTCTGTGTGTTCTAGTGGCCCAAATCAAGCTGCCGAAGGCCGCAGCTGCGGTGCAAGTGCAGGCGAGGATTGGAGTTGGTGATGGGGGATGACAGGCGATTATAGTGAGGAGGAAGTTGACAGACACATTACAATTGCCATCCCATCAAAGCCCTAGCTGTAGAAAAGTCTTCGAATCTGCAGTTGCAGGTTCAAATTCGCTTAGGAAAGTTGAGAGGGGAGGTCGATCCTACGACACACTCGAGCCTCCAGGGTCGCGCTTGAAGTAGGGCTGCGATGGTTCGTCGGCTCAAGGTTGTTCCGACAGGAGCCGCACTGGAGCTTTATGATACTACGTCACTCTAATAGAATACATCCAGACAGTATCACTACTAGGGACTTCTTTATGGAGATGGAAACTAGATTGGTAAGAAGCATAACATAGCTTAGACTAAGGTTGCAAGGAATGCAGTGAATACAAACAGACATCCAAATACAAGAGGACGAAGACACCAAAAAAAAAAAAAAAAAAGGGAAAAAGTATGGATGCAGAGATAGCTTAATCATTCCTAAACACGAAATAGTAGAGCATAACTAGGTACCTTGTCCACAGATCAATAGGACAGAAACAGTGTCGCTTTCCTACTTGCGGTTGAGCAAAGACGAACACCCGCTCAATGTTTTTACTCCTTCTCAGCAGGAAGCGTTATCTGGCCATGTTCCGTGTCTTCATAGCGGGGAGGGAGATCTTCTTCACCTTCCATAAGAGCCTCCTTTTCAGAATCATCACCAGATTCCTGGTCAGGACGGCCACGAGGGCTCTGTCGCAGCCGATAGCGAATCCACAACGCAGCAATTCCATGACCGATGAGCATTCCCAGGGCGCAGGCTGTAACACCAGCACACAGACCCAAGACGGCAGGAATCACGAAGGAACGCAAAGCATGGGCGAATGCATGTGCAAACTGGCTGTGCTGGTGATGGTGATGGCCACCATAAGCGTGATGCTTGCCACGGCAACCTTTGAAGGGCAACTTATTAGCCGCTGCAGCTGCTCGGGCCCGAGCAGCAGCAATGAGAGATCGAATGCGTGCGATCAGGAGATTCTTGTAGCACTTGGGCCTGCTGCCACACTGCCTCCATGAGAATTTGCAGGTTGGTGAAGTTTCCACTTTGTCCTTGACGAGCAGAAGGGGCCCGTTTTTAATCTTAATCAAATGGAGGTGGACAGTATCCACCGGAACCGCTACTCCGCCTACATCCACGACACTGAAGTGGACAACCAGGAGCTTTGCACCAGATTCGTCCTCATCCAATTCAGGAGCGGACACTTCAACAATGTAGCCGAATGGAATCGGTCGGGAGGCCAAGTTATCAGACTTGCGGTGCAGGATGGTCTCGGGTGGGATAAATCTAGATGGGGGAGGGAAGATCTGCACGTCGTTCACCAGGAGTTTATCACTCTCAGTACTGAAAGTGAGGCCCTATCGAGAATGAGTTAGCCATTTTACTCCAAAACACCATCGCTTAACATACCAAAGTAGAGTCAAAGCCGTCTAGCTTATCTGGCCTATCACTTCTAGCGAACGGGCAGTCGTTGCATTTGAGCTCCAGGCTCAACTTCTGGGCATCAACAGCATCGATACGGTTGATGTCGAATGTTTCAGGAACAACTAAAAAGGCAGTAGCACGCAGAGCCAGAAGGCCTGCAACAAAAAATGATGCGAGCATCATGACTTAACGAACGGCTAGGAAGTTAACGATCATATATAGATGGTCAAGCATTAGAAGCGAGTGTCAGAAGTAGGATAGTAATGTCCAAGTTGGAATAAGTTTCTCCAGATTTGGGTGGATGGGACAACGCAGCTTGCGGAAGGTGGCGGATAATCACCTGACCCACCCTGCATAATCTTATTTAGTCATCAGGCAACCAGGTTTTGTGATTGCCTGGTTGACATGGATAACTTAATGCCTGTGAATACTGACTATTCAATCAAGTGAAACTCACTTGTAACAGGTAGGGTCAGACCAGGGAAAGAGACTGATGAAAGGACAAGTCATGAGCAAGAGAGAGAGAGAGAAGCTTGATGGAAAGGTGTATTATTGCAGAGGAAGGTGAATGCCCTACCTATTATAGTAATTATGACACCACAGCTGTGCACACAAAATTGTGCACATCATACAGCCCCGAAGACAATGCCATTGCAGCGTCGGAGTCTATGTAGGTGATTTGATTCACTAGATAAAGATGCGAACCCAAAAATCAACTCAGTCCCGTATGGTGTAGTGGTTAACATCACTGGTTTTCACCCAGTAGCCCCCAGTTCGATTCCGGGTACGGGAGTTTTTTTTTTCATTGCCCGCGTTCCACCGGTGAGCGAAAACTAGTCGATCGATATTTCGTGTTAAGCCGGAAAAAGAAAAAAAAATGCAACATTGTTAATTGGGAGTCTACTGACCCGACAAGCTTAACATGTTCTCGTAAATGTGTCCTCTTTGCTGGTTTGGCGCTTGTGCAATTGAGATCAAAGAGAAATATCAACCGAGCCAAGTTGTGACGAGGTCCTTGGCACAGATTACGGGAAGATGAGGAGCAGAATTGATAGTAAGAAATCTCCGAGTGGACGCAAAGCCGTGTTGGCAGGTTCAAGTTTGTTATGTATGGCAGGCACCGATGTGTACCGTTAGCACTACATGGAATGACGGATGCGCTCAATCGACTTTTTTTCTCAAGTGCATAGCTGCGAAAGAAATTACCTGCACAGACAGAGAAAGGATACGTAGTTGCGTACAGCTCAAGAAAGACAAAAAAACTCAAGTACAAAAAAAGGATCTCCCGAGCGGGGAATCGAACCCCGAGCTGGTGAGTTTTCAAGAATGAGAGTCACCGATGTTAGCCATTACACCACTCGGGACGCTTGACTATTTAACTTTTGACTTATTGACTCTATGAGAAGAGAAAGTTTTTAAAATGAAAGACTAAAGTCCCTTGTAGCCCAAAGTGGATCAAACGTCGAGCCTCCAAACCAAGAGGGGCCGAGGCTCACTGCGCTTCTCAACAGACGTAAGAAAACAGCTCAAATAGCTTGCAGCAAGACCCTCCAAATTAACCTAAAAAAAGGAAAGAAAAAAAAGAAAAAGAACAAGAACAGAAAAAAGGCAAAATTAAAACGGGGTATGATACAACAAAAAATCCACTAGTCAGAACAAAAAGTAGTTGCCGCTCCCATACCCGGAATCGAACCGGGAGCTGCTGGGTGAAAACCAGCGATGTTAGCCGTTACACCATATGGGACTGTCTTGCTTGACTTGGCAAGGGTCACTAAAGCACTTATAGTATGAATTAGGGATAAACGACATCCATTTACCAGTTGTCTCTTCAGTACTCCGTACACTACGTGATAGTACGATGGGTAGTTACTCCTTTAGTTTCATACTATGTTATTTCACCATGCTACAATCAATTGTTGTCTCCTTTGCATGAACTGTAAGTGATCCCACAATCTTAGGAATTTTTTAACATTGAATAATTATAAGAACTGTAGGATTTTTCTGTAATTTAATTTCAGACAAATTCCGTCATTGCAATGGCTTATATGTGCGTGCAGTTTCACCAGTTTCATCAGAAAGTCAAGAGTGAGCATAAGTTCTTTCTTCAGAGTCCGTTTGTTTTTCTTTCAAAGCTGATGAGCATTCTTGCAGAAGTTTCTGTCTCCTCTATGCCTGCATCTTATACTTTGTGTTGTGGCCCCAGCTACTCTTTAAAGTGTGTCTGTGAGCTCTGCAAGTCATTTTACTCAGTCAAAGTATTTTTTGAGCCCACAGTGGAGAATATTCATAAGAAATTCACCTCTGCTGTCACTAATGTCACTCTCATCTACCCTTCAAGTGTCTTGTTATTGATTTGTTTGCAGATGACTACTGAGATTTCATCACTCAAGCTCATGTCAGTGCTCTCATCTGCTGCTGCTGCAGAGTTCAAGACCACTTCCATTGCATGTGAGTTGATGATTGAACTCAAGTTCAATCATTACTTAGCTCTGAGAGTGGTTCAGTCAATCAATTCAGATCTTCTGTCCTCTATTAACATTCAAGTCAACACGCAGTTGGCTGCAGTTGACGCACTCAATGAGCTTGTATGACTGGTGAGGCTGGCCCCATCCAGCATGCTCATGACTTGATGTTTTGAACTCATTCATACAAACAGTCTGTCTTCTGTTCAAGACATAAGGTTCAACATTCATAAGTAACCCCCTTCAGTGATTTTATTCAGAGCTAACTCAATCATAGCTCTCAGATTTGCATTTAAGTCATATCATGAAAGTTGTTTTCATGCAGGTTAATGCTAGATAACCTAATTCCTTCATTAGAATCGTTTGTGCAAGAATGTAATAGAACTGCAAACTTAGTTGCATCAAGAAAATTGGATTCGAGGTGAGATGAATGTCATAAATGTCTGTTATGTTCTACATATTTAAAGCATTACGAGAGAGTGGAATTCTGCAAAATGAAAACATTGTGCGTGCAGTTATCTTCAGGGGAATAAGTCAAAACCCTACTGTGCGAGAAAGTCGGTTCAATGGCAGTGAAGGTAGGAGAACCCAATGCCAGTTATCACCAAGACCGCATCTCGAGAAGACGTCGGAACAAGAGGCATAAGGCAAGTAAGGGAAAAGGAGTAAACTGTACAGTTCCAATCGTCACCAAAACTATCATCCTGGAAGGACACCGGGACGAAGGTCGTACGAAAGAAGTGGACATTGCAAAAGACAACGCAAGCTGCCAGGTAATCGAGTCGACCGACATCAGAGCTTGGGTTCAGACCATCTAAAATCAAACTCCGTCTCCGAGATCAGGGTACTAAGAAGAAGTCAAAGGTAGCCGATCATCCAAGCATTCTTTGACTGAAGAGCTGAGGGTTGACGATGGTGATACCAATCATATCAGATAAGAAACTGGATGGCAAGTATGCTTGGAAGATGTCAAATATCTAAAGTGAGGCGTAGCCGTTGGCTCGGGTCCAATCACGGTACTCCTCGCCGACAAGCATGACGACGAAGAGGATCGAGAGGAGTAACAGTAGCCAGAACATTGCTTTAAGGAAGGTGTTCAATGGTCTTTTGCGCGTAGAAGCGGGGATTTGCGCATCGGTCTGCATCACAGCGTCCCTCATTTCTGGAGTGGTGGGAGGGTGTTGTTCAGTTTGCGTACCGCTCTCAACACTCAACGATCTCTCGGTCTCAATTGGCCTCGAGGGCCTTTCAACTTCATCGGTCCGTACGCTAGCTTCAGCAACCGATACTTGGTTGGGTTGCGCGGTCTTCGAGACGGCCTCTGTATCGTCCGTCTGCGTCTCGGCTTCAACGGCCGATATTTCCCAGGTCTGAGCTGAAGTCGAAACGATAAGGGCTTCGTCTGTCTGTGTATTGATATCGAGGTAGTCGACCTCGGTTTCATCCGTCTTAGCACAGGCCTCCGCGGTCGGAATACCGTCAGTTTGCACCGAAGCTGAAACAGCAAGACCAGCCTCTGTCTGCGTGGCCGCTGAAGTAGTGAGCCTCAACCTAGCGAGTTCTGAAGGAACCGAAGCAGAACGCTTTCTGAAAATAACCAACGGCTTCCGTTCTTCGGTGATGTGATCGCCGGCAACCTCAACAACTGCGGTTCCCCGATATTTTTCCTCCTCCACAACGGCGCCCTCACCTCGCGAGGAAGAGTCATCACTATCGCTCCCAGCATGCTGCCGCAGGTCCGTACTCAAACGCGCACAGCCACCCGCATAGGTGATAGGCGCATGAGCACGCCGCTCGACCGCCAACTCAAGTTCTACATCTTGGAGTGTCTGGTTCACACGAACCAAATCACTATGAGCTTTTTCCAGCTCCGCTCTGAGCAGGTCGTTCTCGGCCTCTAGGGGGCTAGCTTTGATCGCTTCGGCGAAAGCGTCCCTCTCCACCTCTAGGTTTTTCACCATACGAACATAGTGTTCGTTGGTCTGCTTTAGGTCATCAATCTCCTCACGCAGCCTCTCGATCTGTCGGTCCTTGCTCGACCCTTCTCTTTTCATGCCGCTTCTCTCCTTGCTGAGGTCGGCCACCATCTCGGTGGCCTTTCGCAGCTCCTCCGCCAGATGGCCTCTCTCTTGTTCCACGGTCCAGAGCGTGTCGTTACTCTTCTTCAGCTGGTGTTGCAACTCGTCCACCAGCCGATTTGCCTCATTGCCATCCTTCTCTGCGGCCCTCTGCTGGTTGTCGTGGGAGGTGATTTCGGTCTCGTACTTGCTCAGTTTGGCACGCAGGTCCTCCACTTCCTTCTCCTGGGCAGCAGCCTTCATGAGCCACTTCTTCGCTTCGTAGAGCTGATAGTCTGCGTCTTTTTTCTGGCGCTTCACCTCAGCGAGGGTCGCATCGTACTGGCGAAGATTCTCGTTTTGCGCCTGAAGCAGTTCCTTTGCCCGCATCAATCTCCGCTCCAACTTCTGCACATGGGTCTGCGAGTCAGAGCCCGCCCAGTCGTCCTGGCGGATGAAGTCTTCTACCACCTCGGGTGGTAGGCCGGTCGAAGCAAAGTCCTTGGTGCGGTCATCCTCCTTGGTATAGGAGAAGAAGTTGTCACCCCGAGGATTCGCTGGCCAGTTTGGAGCACACGACAGCTCACAACTCGGGAACTGGCTCTCCCTCTCAGACTCTTTCGAGCCTTGCCCGGGGGTCGAAACCGTCCCTCTCGAGGCTGACCGCTGGGCTGGCTTGGGAACGGCTGGGTCAGGGCAGGGTGAATGCGGGCTAGCGACCGCACCGCAGCTCGCATTGACAAGCAAGTCAGCGGCCTGCTGGCCGCCAGCCGGAGCTGTCTTTGGGGGCTCCTGGGCCTGATGGGCGGGTTCAGGCCCCGCACTACCGGACCTCACAGAGGATCCCTCAGCAGCCTCCCGTGCCCTCTTCCGAGCCTCCCTATCCCGCTGCCTCTTGCCCGGTCGGTTCCTCTTCTTGGGGGCAGCAACGGGGCTGTCATAGGCGGGCGGGTTTCCCTCGCCTGCCGGAGTAGACATCTTGCCTGCTCTAAGTGTTACATATAAACCGGATCAGTCAGGGTCTCATGAGAACTCAGCAGTATCATATGGGGCGCAGTTGGGGGCCCTAATCTGAGAGGAGCGGTGACGCAAAGACTTACAGAGACGTAGATATCGCGTTGTTTCTTCGTCACGAAAGGGAGAGGGTTCGAGCAGCAGTAAGGAGCTTCTTGGTTTTCGGAGAAAGGGGTGTGGCGGTTGATGTGATGAAGGGTGTGAAAGGGTTGGAAGAGAAAGATAACAAGAGAGCCGAGGAAAGAAGATAAAGGCTTACCGTCCGTGGGATTCTGTTGCTGTTCAGCGAATATCGTGGGCAGGTTGACGAGACGCATGGAGAGTTCCTTGTCCATGCACTGTTTGGGATTCTCCTTAGCCCTTATCTCGGGGTATTGATAGGGGATATTTTGAGATAGTTCTCAGCCGTAGGCATAGTTTCTAGGAAAAGAAAGCCCAACTCGTTAGCAGCCCAGAGGAACGAAACTCACCTACTCTGCAAGATCTTCCATCTTTCAATTGTAACTCTCAAGCGGCTGTTTGCAAGCATAAGTCCGTTATGCCATTGTTTTTAATGACTGCATTTTATCCGCCTCTTTGAAGAATATTCTTTTATATCCTGCTGTTGTTTGTCATTGTGATGCAAAGCCCTTTTGGTGTTTTTGATTTCCGCAGGAGGACATGTTTGAGGTCACATGATTTCTTGGATGGTCGGTATAGAGAAATGGATGATCATTGGTTTCAAAGCATCTGGAAGCGTGGATATGCGCCTTCGGACTGGTAAAAAGATGAGGAAATTAAGTTCTCTAGCAAGGAAAACTTGGATGATCCTTGATGCAAAGGACAGATAGCCGGCTTGAGGATAAGAACAAATTGCACAACTTCACACAGTGATCTCTGCAGCAGAACAAGAGATTCTGGAAAACCCCTTAAGAAGTTGGCAGTGAGACAAAAAAGGAGAACGCTGTATGTTTGTGCCTATGTATCCTAGATTGTGTCATAAGAAAGGAGGTTGAAAGTCGAAAATTATTCAGAGCTTCGACTTCTTCATTCCTGCGACACCAGAGATGGCTTCTCCCGCCAGTAGGAAGTCGGGGTAGCGAAATCCGGCATCGGTAGCCGCCCCATGAGTCCGCCAGGATCCGCCGTCGACTAGAGAGAAGAAAAAGTCGTACCGTCAACAGGCAAGGAAAAGAGACGGGAAAAAAAGGGGGGGTAAGGGAATCAAGCTGATAGGGTTCACAAGTCTGCAAACTTACCAACTAGCGTGGCGCCATTTACATAATTGCCCGAGTCAGAGAACAAAAAGATCGTTGCATCGGCAATCTCTTTGACCGATCCAAAACGCCCGAGTGGGATATTTGGCACGCCCCCTTCACCGGTATGGCGGGATAGACGTTTCATGCCCTAGAACAGAACGGAGGCTTCTGTCAGCGATGGCACTTGATAATCACATAGGCTTGTTTGTACCTCTGTGTTTCCGATGGGTCCGGGAGTGATGATGTTCGAGGTCACCCCGAAGGGTCCAAACTCGATCGCAACATTGTGTGACAGTGCATCAACCCCAGCTTTTGCAACCGAGGCGTGCGTCTGTAGCGGCATGCCAGTGTAGTGGAAAGTGGCGCTGATGAAGATTATACGTCCACCAGTGCCATTTGGCGGAGCTTTGCATTCAAGAGTCAGCGCAAAAAAAATAAAAATAAAAATAAAAATAAAAATAAAAAAAATAAAAATAAAAAAATAAAAAATAAAAATAAAATTGAGCATTCAGCAGCGGGTAAACCCACGAGTATTGCCATCCGTCTTGTGCTTGGCAGCAGACTCGACAAGATATGGAATGGTGGCCTTCAACGTGTTGTATGATCCAAGGACATCAATGTCCATGACTGCCTTGAAGGCATTGGGGGAAAGCTGATTGATAGAGGCAAGGAAATTACCAGCGGCACCCGCACTAGTCGACACCGAGAGGTCATCAGAAAGACTCCGCGTTGTGGCTTTTCCCTACCATAGAATCGCACGTTAACAAAACATGCGACGGGAAGCACACTTACATGACAAAGTCAATTCCACCCAGCTCCTTCACACATCGTTCAGCCGCGCCTTTCAAGCTGTCGAAGCTCCGGACGTCAACGGCGCCAATGCCGATGACCTTTGCACCAGGCCGAGCTGTGGCGATGTCCTCCGCCATCTTCTCCGTCTTCTCGACATTGCGACCGATGATACAGGCATTGGCTCCTAGATGAACCATGGCACGCACCTGGGCGCTACAGATCGTGCCAGCTCCACCGGTGCAGAAGACGACTTTGTTATCTGTGTGGAAATCGGAGTGAGCTCATGGAAGGCCCCTGTCGAGAAGAGGGTGGCGGAAACCCTGACAATTCCCAACATACCGAAGATCCCATCCCTCCACACGTCACTCATATAGGCGCTCTTTGGCAAAGGCATGTTGGGTGAAGCTACTGATAGCAGTGGTCCTATGAATGCTGACAGACTTTCAAAATGTCAACCACGGATGGTGCGGAATAATCTGAATTGCTGCTTCTGTCTGCAAGTGCGCGTTGCACACAGTAGGAGTACGACGCCCTACTGCTGATGTGTGTCGTGTTGCACGGGGAGTAGTACTACTACTGTAGTAGGTCGAATGGAGGCTTTGAAAGGAGGAGACGATATGGAGGTATATACTTCCGGCTATCAAATCAGCTTCAGGAGAATCTGCGGCTTCCCGGCCAGGCCTTGTCAACCTGTGCTTGTGAACATGTCCCCTTTACGAGGTCTCCATCTCGCTCTCCTCGAAGCCTCGGTCGCCGCAGGCTGGAACCAATTGCTGGGGCCGTTCTGTGTTCCAGTGAGCCTCGGCGCGATCGGAGAGGAACGTCCAAGGAACCTTTCTCACCAATGCCACAACTGCGACAACAATGAACTACAGTACCTGGTAGTCTAGTACATAAATAATGACGTGGAATAGCCCAACGACACGGAAGCAGGACTGGAGGCGTGTACTTTGAAACCCACAACGAGCACCCTTTCTCTTGCGATGATACTACTATGTACCGACCGAGTGTTGACAACGGGCGCAGATTTCGCGTTCTGCAGCGTGGTCTTCCACCACGCTAAAACGAAAATGCCAAGCCTTTTTAGCGTCTTGCAACGACGTCAAAGGTCAAGCAAAAGCATCTTGTCTGAACGAAAGACGGCTAATCATCACGGCGCTGGTGCTCATTGAATGGCAATGGCAACGGCAGAGCTCGCCCTTCACTGACCATTGTGGTAGCATAGTGAGCGGATTATCGATTTCCACTGTTCTTTCTTTTTTTTATTCCTTGAGCCTTTCGCAGGGAGGGTTGGGCATCTTCAATTCGTCTGGCCTTCCAGCAGGGTGGCAAACCAAGAAACCCTGGCATCATCCTTCTTGACCTCGAAGGGAACGGACTGACCACGCATCAATCAACCACCTCAATCTGTCACGATGGCGTGTCCCATCACCATCGCTAAATTTGTAGGAACCATCTCCCTGGGCCTGCTCACGGTATGTCTTCTAACACCCCATCCTGGATCGAAAAGTTCTTTGAAACGAGATTATCTGATGCTTGGTGGGAAACAGGGCCTGTCTTACTCTGTTTCAAACATCGCAATCCCGGCTCTGCAAGCCCTTCCAACCGCCAGTAATGCCGCAGACACTCTCAAAGATCTCCAGCAGCAGACTCGGAGACGCGTCCTCCGCTTCTCTAACCTGGCCGCCGTCTCCCTCATCGCCGCGTTCACCCTGTCCTCCCCACGTCGCAAGCATCCTTACCTCATCTGGACCTCTCTCGCGGCCCTGATCGGCGGTGGAGGGTTAGAGTGGTGGACGACGGGAAGCTTCTTGTCCATGTTCTGTTCCTCGTGCTCCAGCAGCAGACGTCAGGCATCCTTTTCCGGCCAGTTCGGTCTTGGGGCCTGGGTCACAACGCACTTGGGCTTCAAGCAGGACAGCTCGTCGAATGACAAGAAGGCCGATGAAGAGGTGGCATCCAACGGTGCCGCAAGTGAGATCGAGATAGTCGAGCAGGCTGATGCTCAGTCTCCCGCCCCATCTGCTGCTCCCACCCCGGCGGCGGAAGAGGCGGATGTCAATGGGGAGAGCGTCCAGCGCGAGATGACTCGCGAGCGGAAGATTCAAAGGGTCCGGACATGGATCCTGGGTCTGGGCTTCTCGATGGGCGTTGTTGGTATCTGGGGAGACGGAGCTTGAACCCCCGGTTTGGTCACAAAAGGTCGTGGGGTCCTTTACGCCCTAACCAGGCAATTTTGGCACCCTATACTCCGTATGGCATGACACCCGAATTGACTCAGTTACCTGAACGGGTGATCTTTTTTTGGAGGACAGTTTCGACACAGGAGAGACGGATTTCGGTCTCTGTGCTGGAGAAAAGGCGTCTTGACAGGCCTGCTTGTTCCTCTCATTTTTTGTACTATTCTCTCTGATGAATCAACGTGCTCTTGGTTTCTCTGATAAGGGAAAAAAAAAAGTAAATATGTAGTTACATATACATTCAGCCAAACTCGTTTCTGATATGCTTTGGTGCTCGACACTTTTTATAGTAATCTAAAAGTCTGTAACGGAGCGGAAAATGGGTGAATCTCAAGATCGTCAACACCGTCAAAATCTCAAGACCCTCAAGTCAACTTCGGTAGTATGTACCCTTGCATTGATCTATCTATGCAGCACAGAATTAAACAAACAACCATAGAAAGAAAAACTGGTACAACGGACTATGTAGGTAAATATTGCTACATGTGACAAGAAAATCCGCCGAAGGAAGAAAAAAAAAAAGGAAAATCACAGCTTGGGTTTCAGCTCGCCACTCTGGATCTCCTTCTTTGCCTCCTCCCTGAGGATTCTCTTCAGGATTTTCCCGCTGGCATTCTTGGGGATCGCATCCACGAATTTCACACCACCGGTGAGGTACTTGTACTTTGCCAGCTTGCTCGCGGCGAATTTCTGGATCTCTTCTTCCGTGAGTGACTTGGCTTCTGGGACTGGCTGGCGCACGACGTAGGCGCGTGGGTGCTCGACGTCGCGCTCGTTTGGGAACGAGATTCCGATGACAGCCGCGTCCATGATGAGCGGGTGAGAGAGGAGCACAGCTTCAAGTTCTGGCGGCGCGACCTGGAAACCGCGGACCTTGATGAGTTCCTTCTTGCGGTCGACAATGTACCACTTCTTGGTCTTGCCGTCGCAGTACCCGATGTCGCCCGTCTTGAACCAGCCGTCTTTGTCAAAGGAGGCGGCATTGGCCGCCGGGTTCTCGAAGTAGCCGCTGATCACGGTGGGGCCGCGGAGACAGATTTCTCCACGGACGTCGTAGCCCGAGATGTTGTTTCCATCATCGTCAATGAGCCTGCAGTTGGGGAAAAGACACCAGGGTCAGCTAATTGCATCACTCATGGATGCCGACTGGGGCCGAATTCACATACTTCATTTCAAGATTGGGAATAGGGCGTCCCACAGATCCGGTGTCATCGTGTTCCGGGTAGTAAAATCTAGTAGCAATGCAAGATGACTCGGTCATGCCCCAAACCTGAGTGTATGTCGCACCTGGACCCAGCAAAGAGCGGAATTGCGCCTGAACGTTTCTGTCCAGGGGAGCAGCACCGACGCTACCTGCTTTGGCCGATTTCAGGAAAGGCTTCTTGGACAGGGGAGACTTGACGATGGCAAGGGCCATTGGAGGAACGGTAGTAATCTCCGTAACCTTGTATTTCTCGCAACACTGTAAAAACTGGACCAAGTCGAACCGCCTCATGATGTAGGTGACCTGTCCGCCTTTCAAAGCGCTAACGTGGGTCGCCGGCACGGCCGCAGCGTGGAAGCAGGGGATTGCAATTATACGGGATATCTGAGAAGAAAAAAAAAGAAAAGAATCGTGGTCAGTGTTTTCGAAAGTGAAGAGACCCGCGTAAAGAGGAGGTGGTTTTCCGTACTTGGTATGGGACTGGAGCAACTTCGAAAACGAACGTGTGTTGCGCAATGAAGTTTCGATGGCTTAGTACGGCGGCTTTGGGGAGGCCTGTGGTACCACTGCTGAAGAGTCGAGCTGCAGTTGTGGTTTCGCAAAGCTTCTGGTCGTCAAATCGCACCCAATCTTCTTCGCCATGCTTCAGCAGCTCCTCCCATGACTTATGTCCGGCGGGGAGCGGCTGTCCCTGGGTATTGAAGATCCAGACATTCGACATGGGAATGTTGTTCTCTTTGCAAGCGGTCAGGAGGTTGTCCAGAATCTCCGGCTCGGAGACGAAGAAAGTCGCTCGCGCGGTCTTTATGTGATGGGACAGTTCAAACTGCGTATAGCTAGGGTTTGTCCCAGCGAAGACACCTCCCGCACCGATGGCGGCAAGGAAAAGCATTGAGTAGTAAATCTGCCATGAAGTTTGATAGGTAAGCATCTGCTGCGCGTTTCAATGTTTTTTTTTTCTTTATTTTTTTTGCTTAGGGGTCTATGGCGGAAATGATCGTACGTCGTTGAAGGAGTGCACATTAAGACAGTCTCCCTTTTTGAAACCAGCTGCTCTGAGACCAGCGATGAGTTTGCGAACGATCACTCTTGCCTGGTTGCAAGATATCGACTTCGACGGGTCTGCCGCGTCTATGTAGATCTGTTGGTCAGATTAGCATCTGTTTAGATGCATCCATCTCGGCATCATGTCACCAGGGATGCAACAGGGACGGGCGCGCACCGGTTTATCTTGATCGTAGCCGGGGTTATCGAATATCCATGAAAGGAGATCCTTGTTGGGTAATGGAAGATACTTCTCTGGCCTGAAGAAGTCGAACTGCGGTGATGGCGCCATTGTTTCTTTGCTCGCGAAGCAGGCTGACAGGTCTTGTCCAAGCGCCAACAGAAGAGTATGTATCGGTCGCACTATCTGTCCTGTACTATATCGTATGCGGGGAAAGGTCGGCCTAGGGCTATGCGAAGTAGAGCTCCTGGGTAGGATTCCCTTTTGCCAGAGCTGTTTTGCAGCAACAAGAATGGTCAGTCGTTAGGGACCTCCGACGAGAAGCAGCTCCACGGCGATCTTCGGCTGCTCAGCCCATTTATACCGACATGAGCGAGCAGCAAAGCTTTGGATGGGGTGAGATGTCGTGCACAAGCCGAATGGGGAAATCGGGGAAAACCAATCGGGCGCCATCCTCGACCTTCTCCTCGTTTCTCGGCCAGGGTTTCCTCGGGACAAGCTTGTCCGGCCTTTGCGGGGAAGCAAAGGTCCGGCCTGGGGATAAAATTGGACATTGCGCTCATGTCCCGAGAGCATCACCAGAAGGACGGTCTCCGCTAGTTTAAAGTGGCCGAGGTGTTATTCCCTTGAAGCCACCTCAGGCTGGTATCGAAGCCGCGTCCCTAGAGTGTTGCCTGTTGCGGATATTGTCCCCCTCCAAATAAGATGATCCGAAGAGCGGCTGACATGGTTGAAAGCCTCGTTCTGCAACCGCGATTCCTCTGCTCATTCCAGTCGTCCGCGACTGTATTGCTTGTCTCATAGTTTGTGGGAGGCATCACTGCGTTGCGCTGTGTGATGTGATGGTGATGGTCCCCCGGTCGCTTCTCAGAATTGCCGAAGGGTCAGGAAGCGATAAGGTAGACTAGGCTAATTCAAGCTTAACTCTTCTCAACATCTCGATTGAGTACATGGTTCTCATCCATCTGGATGGGACAAAAGACACACCAAAGTCCAGCTCTCCAGCATCTCTGGGGCTCTCAAGAGGCCCGCGGAGGTTTCACAGCATCGCTGCCATCACGACACCCAGCGACATGGACGATTGTTGTGGGACAACCACGCCGTTCTCTCGGGAAGAATGACGGATGGTCGTTCAGATTTTTTCTCAAAGCGGTAATCAATCGACAACAACCGACTCGTCCTGCGATGCTGGCTTTGGGGAGAGAAAGAAAAAATAAAAGTATTTCCCTGTCCAAGGAGAAGATGAGTTTGGTTCTGAGGACTGTGTGCGGCCCGGCGATCCATCGCTTCGATTCGTGGCGAACGAACCTCGACGTCTCCAACACCAACCCAACCCAACTCTCGTCTCAACCAGGGAGCAATGCGTCAAGCTGCTTGGACTTGTTCTTATCTGAGGCTTTACAATCTCAAGACAAGTCCAGGTACCGCATTCCTACGTTGAGACGCACCACATGGCAGTAATTCGCCTGGAATATCCCTTCCGCAAGGACCCGGTAAACCCCGACAGGACGATCATACTCGACTGCTATAACACCGCCTGCTAGCAGACAATGCCAGGAGCCTATGGACCCTGCAGAGACATTCGCCTACAGCATCCGCACGTGCAGAAAGGAGACCGTTGATTCTGGACTTGCAGCTGCTGATGCAAGAATCCAAACAGCGGTTGCTCCCGGCTCGTCAGAACGTGGACATAAGATGTATGTTTCCGTCGCCTAGAGCGTGCTGCTGGGGATACACACCGAACTCGTTGGCAGACTGTATTGCATGCCCCTTTGCTTGTCCGTGGGTGATTGTTGGGATCTTTTCATTCTTCTTTTTCTCGGTCTGACTCGTGGCTGCAGGTTCTCCGTATACCTTCAATTTTCTGCATTCAATCGAAACAGACGTCAAGCTGGGCGATCAATTTCTTCGTTCATCCTTCTGGAACACTGCAGGCCAATTTTCTTTTCCCTCCGTCCATGTATGCACGGCGGCTCTTACTTTCCAACGCTTTTTGACGACCGGCACGACACCGGTCGGCTGTGGCCACCCGACAGGCTCGATAATGGAATGATTATACTGCTAGCTGCTCTGTGACGATTGCACAAAGCTCAACTGCTTATGCATTGTGACTGACGACACGTCTATGGAATATTCTTCTGCACCCTTCGAGCTGCACCGGAAATTCCGCCAGTATCAGGACGCATGTGACAGGGTCAAAGACTTTTATCGAGAGCAACACGAGAGACAAACTGTTGCGTGCAACCTAAAGGCGTGGAATGCCTTTCGCTCAGAGGTTCGCGCCCGCATGTCAGTCTGGGACGCGATCGAAAAGTTAAATACATTGATCGATGAATCTGATCCTGATACCTCACTTTCTCAAATCCACCATCTCTTGCAGACCGCGGAAGCACTTCGTCGCGATGGCAAGCCACGCTGGATGCAGTTGGTCGGACTTATCCACGACCTGGGGAAACTGCTGTATCTCTTTGGCGCCGAAGGTCAATGGGATGTAGTTGGGAACTCGTTCCCTGTTGGCTGCGCATTCGATAAGCGGATCAACTACCCCCAGACCTTCGCAAACAACCCAGACACGCACGACGAGGTCTACAACACCAAATACGGGATTTACTACCCCAACTGCGGGCTCGATAATGTCATGCTTTCCTGGGGCCATGACGAATATCTCTATCACGTCGTCAAGTCGCAGTCGACACTACCGCCGGAAGGCCTGGCTATAATTCGCTACCACTCTTTCTATCCATGGCATTCAGCAGGCGCGTATACGCATCTGATGAACGAGCACGACCACAAGATGCTCAAGGCAGTCAAGGAATTCAACCTGTACGACTTGTACAGCAAAGCTGATGATGCTCCAGACGTCGAGAAGCTCAAGGCAAGTGCGAACTTGCATTAAAAAGCTCACTCACCACGTTTGGCCAATCTCCCATAACAAGCGCCTCAACCACTGCTGCAGTTCACTAACTGTATATATTTCTCCAGCCTTATTACCTCGAACTCATCGACGAATTTTCCCCCGAAAAGATCATCAACTGGTGATCCTCGCATATCCTGAAAAACTACACTCATTTTTTAAACGGCTTTCACTGCCAGCGGCAACTATCCTCTGCAGGAACCCCTTCTCTCCCTTAGTCGTGTAACGTGTTCTCTTTTTTGATTCTATCTTACGTTCTAGAGTGGCTTTATGATTTGCTTTGATATGGCATCTCTGAGTTGGCAAGAAAGAAAAAGGTTCCTAACGATGCATATACCCACTTTGAGGAACTTTTGGTCACCTGCCTGACCAGTATATCGTTTGAATATCCAATCCCAATTGCCCTCAACATTCTATGTTCATTCACCGTGGCCTCATAGAAACCCGCTCAAAAACTTCAGAACCCCAAGAGAACAAGCAAGCCAAGCGCAACGAGCAAGTTGCTCCTAAACAAGAACACTTCGCCCAACATATATACAGCCAATCGCCAAAAAAAAATGATTAAATAGCAAAAAAGGGTAAAAAAGGTAAAGGGCAAGTGGAGGGTGCAAAAGCTCCAATTATACACAGTGCAGGAGCTTCGACAAGCAGTCCTGAATTCACAAATGAATCTCCATTTCTTTTAAACAATTGAATGTTCCTGCAACATAAAATCGGCAATATCGGGAGCCTCTGGTTTCGCAGTCTTCGGTACATCGTAGCCCTCCTTGAAACAGTATCCAGGGTTGAACACGTTCAGCGCAAGGGCCGATCCAGCAATCATTGAATCACGATACCCTCAAGAGCAATGAACAAGGGCTCGTTGAACATCAGGGGGCCGTCCCAGCCCTCGGACAGCTCCGCAACACGGTACACGCAGCGGGCGAAGATGAGCAGAGTCGCCCAGGCTAGAGCGCAGAGGAAGGCGCGGAAACAAAAAGAAATTCGGGAGGGAAGAGTGGCGGGGCCTCAGGAGCTGCTTCGCCCAGACGGCGTCTGCGGCGCCAGGTGCTCACTGCAAAGTCGGAAGCAAGTAGCATGAAGACGGACATGGTCACGACCTGGGGCCCCAGTCCGGCAATCATGACGTTCTTGCCCACGTCGGCACCAGCACTGACGTCGGCCGTGCGGCCTAGGGCGCCACCGACAGCCTGAAAGACCAAGGAGAGGATGTCACGGGGAAATGAAGATTCGGGGGTACCATGTTGCTGGGATGCGGGAGTTTTTGCGACCGACAGTGACAACGATGCGTGAGAGCGTGAAACAAATACCCGCTGCCAGAAAAGCCGGAGCAAAGGTGAGGCAACAGATTTACAGCATGAATGCGTTCTGGAACGATAGAAACAGTTCGCTGGTTTCCGTACTACCCACCGACATTGCTACTATGGTAGATCAACAAAGTAGATAACTAACGTGGTTATGTATATAGGGAGCAAGGGGCCTAAAAGCCACTACTACCAATGTAACAAGGGAATTGCCTAATTGAGTAACAAACACTTATAAGAAGTATTGAACTAACGAGTGGAATAGATCTCTATATCTTCTCCAGAGGAAGCGTTAGAATCCTGATCCCAAAGGACTCAGAGTTTATTATGTATATGGTGTGCCAAGCAATTAAGAGAGGTCTCCACCACCTGCTGAGTATGTACTAGGATTCCGACAGGACATACGTACGTAATGTGGTTTTACACCGGTAGTATTCCACGCCTTTTCGACGTCCAACTTTACTCTCACAACAGCTCGAATTCACCTTCTCAGGACGCGATCCAACGGCCCAAGTGCTCTTATGCCTACTCTCATCTGTCCGGTCCCGCCTCTGTTCGCACGGAAGTAGTATGGGATGAAGTTGAGCGTCTCCGTCACAACGTTTCTGCCTTCTGATGAAACTGAGCCCTTCTCGGCGTTGCCGTTGGGCAATCCACTGATGTGCTTAACCTCCCCTGTAGGGTATAAGCACGGCCGGCAGGGAGTTTTCGTTGAGGCAAAGTGGGATAAGTCAAGGAAACGGCCACCTTCGATGGCTGAGATGGCCACATAGAACTCCCCCGTTGCATCGTCTCTGGTTTGAGACTCTGTAAGGTCTGCATGTGGGTCCAGAAGCGTCGACTACAAGGCGCCATTAGGCAATAGGGTTTGAGAGCGAAAGGTCAGAGAGAATTCCTCACCTTGAAATTATCCTTGACCCAGGGGTTATCGACATCCTCCAAGCAATATATTATTGGCCCTCGCGCAACAGTCAGGGTATTCTGGTTCGTGTATGGGTGAGGTACGAGAAGACGAGGTTGAAAGCCAGAGACGGTCAAGCTGAAAGTCGGGTACTTTGCCAGATACGTCGGGGGAATTGTGAGGTAAGACTTGTTCACAATGGGATCTTCCAGAGGTGGGTCAAGCTATTTCGCAAAGTTCGTCAGTTGGAGTGAAATGGGGGACAAAGCAAAGGGTGCATGACGAAATAAAACGAATATGCGTACCGTGAAATCAGATGCCCACGAGGGAATACGAAGCCGCACCGTACACGCAACTGTGCGAGGCCCTGTATACTTGAATTTGACGGTCCCTTCCCATGGCCAGTTTGTTGCCTGTTCGAGTGCGAGTGTTTGACCGGCAACCTTGAAAGTCAAGGCTGCCGACGCATACATATGGACATTAATGGACGCAGATAGTGACGGGTCGTCAGATGTATCGAAAGTCCAGAGGTATCCGCCTAATATACCAAGGGTGCGAGTGACATTTGGGGGGCAACAAGAACATTCGAACCATTCATGCCTCTCTGAAGGGTTCTTGTCTGATGAAGCCAACTGATTTACGTACGTGAAGGCTTTTCCATTGTGAGACATGCCTGTGAGTACGGCGTTGTAGAGGCACAACTCCATGATGTCTGCATACTGCCCATCAAGGTCGACCTGCACTCATCAGCTTTCGTGTTCATCAGATCGCTCAGAGGCGTCGACATACCTGAAGAAGTCTCTCTGCGAGCATCACGACGCCAATAGCTGCGCAAGTTTCGGCATAGCACCCTCCCTCGTCTGTTCCCTGAGGTAAAAAGTAGTCCGGCCCGAAACCCTCGTACTGCTTGATAACCCCGATTCCGCCTGTGACGTACATCTTCTTGTCTACCATGTTCCTCCACAGACGCAAAAGCGCTTCTCGATACCCAGGATCCACTTTGTCAACGCGGACTAGGTCCGCCAAGGCAGTTAGAAGGTACATGGCTCTGACAGAGTGGCCTTCAATGGTCTCCTGTTCAAGGAGCGGCTTGTGAGCCTGCATATACCTGCGTCCAACAAGGCTCGTTAGTCAGAAGACAACCAACCTCTCCAGCAACAATAAGATTGGTAACTGATGCATACCAATAACTTTTCCTCGCCGGGAAATATTGCGGGATCTCATTCTCCCGCTCCCCGCGAGCCTGTGCTTCAACGGTATAGTAATGTTCTCCATCTTGGCCAGTAGGGTTCCCGCGTTCCTCTAGGAAATATCTGGCAAGCGCAAGATGAGACGGATCCCGGGTGACCTCGTACAACCTCAGCAACGCAAGTTCAATCTCTGGATGGCCTGGGTAACCATGTTTCTGATTCTCGCCCGGCCCGAACATCTGGCAAATTAGGTTGACGTATCGAATGACCGGTTCCAGTAATCGATCGTTCCCGTAATGTAAGTGATGAACCAGAGCTGCTTCGATAAGATGGCCGGCATTATACCTATAATTCGTCCATCAGCCAAATAAACGGACGCCCGATCAGACAGGTTGCAGTTCATACTCACAGTTCGTGGAGATCACGCAGATTGGTGAATCGTTCGCCTGGCTTCACGACGGTGAAATGAACGTTGAGATACCCATCTGGCTGCTGGGCAGACCTTATCATTTCAACCAATTCCTTGACCGCCTCATCAATCTCCAGGTCAAATTCTTCATGCAGGAAATAGCATGCAGCTTCGATCCATTTGGCAACATCCGAGTCCCAGAACAAATGCTTCGGGACGGGCCATTGGATGAAGCCCTCGTCGTAAATGGGATGCCACTTAAGTTTGAAGCAATCATATCGACCCGTCTTTTTGAGGACCTCGAGCTGATATCGAAGCGACACCTTACGCACAACTTGACGACGGTGCGCCCAGAAGGACGACGGGCTGAATGTTGTGAACCGGAACGATTGCTGTGGATACATGGCGAAAGTGAGTACTAGTAACACTGAGGATCACCGGATAGGAGCTCACGAAAAGAAAGTAATCCTACCTCTCTTGTTGTGCTGGCTTGCAACGGATAAAGTACCCTTTTCCCGTACTCGTACTACGCAGAGTTTCCGCCGTTGACATTGGCAAGGACTTCATCCGTTGGCGTCCCCTGTGGATTGCGTCTCCAGAACAGCCCATCCCACATCAGCCCTCCCACATCTCTCCCACCCCCACAAACACCATTTCAGCCAACCTGGAGATCGCGCTGGGTTAGCTGGTCGGACATTGGAAAGACAGAATTCCAATTCGCAGGCCGGCAAAAAAAAAAGAGGCCGAGATACCCTCCCACATTCCCCACAGTGTCTCCAGACCCTAGAGCTACCCCGAACTCTCGATTTTCTGGGGTATTGGCTTTCGGCACCATGCCCGCAATGGACTTGGGAGCGTCTGAGAAGTCGGATCGTATATATCGGAAAGATTGACCCGCCTCGAGCTGAATTTTTCTCTCTCTCCCTTTCTCGCGGGCAATCTAGGCCTGGGTCGCAATCAGGAAGGTTGTCTCTGTCTGTTTCGGCAAAATGGGGTTTCTATCGACCTTTCTCCCACCCAATGACCGCTATGCGGCGTTGTTGCTCTACGGCATGATCTTCTCAACTTGCTTCAATGGTTATGATGCGGGGATCATGACTGTCATTCTAGCTGACAAGCAATTCAATGAGTACTACAATGTCGATTCAACCAGAAGCGGAACTATTGCGGCTATTCCCTGGGCTTCGACTGGTGAGTCTCTGTCAAGCAGCCCCCTGTGCAAGATGATCCAGTTAAACGGCTGTACGATATAGGCCTTGCACAGCTTTGGCTTGGAGGAACCTTGGCCAATAAGGTTGGACGACTATGGGCGCTGAGGACATCCATCTCGTTCATGATACTCGGAGTGGTCGTTCAGATTGTCCCCAACACGTATGGAGTCCTGCTTCTTGGGCGACTTATGACGTATGTGAACAGCATTCACCCGCTCTCCCCGGAAAACATACTGACCAATGGGTACGACCTTGAAGGGGTCTGGGATTTGGCTGTGTTTATATAGCGACAAACCTGTATGTCTCTGAATGTGCACCAACACGGCTCCGTGGATCTTTCGTGGGCACCGTTGCACAGTTTGGTATAACACCTCTCAATCCTCGAACTCGAGAGCCTTTCTTTTCACTAACAAGGGGAGGTAGGATACCAACTTGGAACGCTCATCGCATTTTGGGCTGGATACGGCATGGCTTTCCACGAATCTCCTTACAACATTGCTTGGAGAATCTCCAACTTCCTTCAAATCCCAATTGGAATGATAGCCGTTGCAGTCTCCTTTTGGTATCCTGAGTCACCGCGCTTCCTGCTCGAAAAATACCCGGATAACCCGGAACTCTGCCTGCGAACCCTCGCCAAAATCCGTAGCGGGACACCGGATGACGACTTTGTCAAGCAAGAATTCCACGAACTCGTTGCTAGCCGAGAGTTTAGGAAAAGATACGCCACTGGATATCTGGGCATTCTCAAAAACAGCTCTATGAGAAAACGCTTGCTCTATGGCTTCTATGCAACAGCTCTTCAACAGTTCGGTGGTATCGCGGCGCTCACCATGTACGCCACGCTCATTTATCAGTCTCTTGGATGGGACAAAGGCCGCCAAGCTCTTGCCATCAACGGGGTTCAGGCATGTCTGCAACTGTTCATCGTCTTGATCAACACGTTTACCGTCGATCGGTACGGGAGAAAGCAACTGCTGATTGCGGGTTTCGCTATCCAATCGACTGCACTCTTGATCCTCTCCAGTTTAACGACCGCATTCCCAGACAACTCGAACCGATCTGCAGCTGTTGCTGAAGTGGCCATGCTCTTCATCGTCGGGTAAGTCCACCCCTGATGCCCCGGGACGACAAAAGACGGTTAATCATACCAACGCTACATAGTTTGACGTACTGCTTTACAAACGGACCCATCCCACCAGCTATTGCGACAGAGATATTCCCGCAACATGTCCGTGACAAGGCGTTTGGGTTATCTCTCCTGGGCCAAACCTCATGCTTGCTGGCCTTGACCCAACCTTGGCCGAGATTTAACAGCCAGGTTGGTTTAAAAAGCTATTGGCTCTTGTTTTCCCTGAATGTGGTCGCCCTGGTATGTCCATGTTGCTCACTGACACCAACTTTTCCGCAATCGGAACTAGCACTAATAGAAGAGTGTGCAGATCTCAGTCATCTTCATTCTACCGGAGACAAAAGGGATCTCTCTTGAAAGGATGGAGAAGATATTTGGCAAAGTCGATTTCGTAGAAGCTGGTGAGCAAGAGATGAATGAAAAGAAGGTCGAGTATCTGGAGGAAACCGAAAAGCACCAAGGGAGTACCAAGCCGGATGATGTTGCCCAGAGAGTGTAGGATGGCTTGCCTCCTTCAGAAAGCCACAATACAGCTCCATTTGGCTACCTATAGGTCGTGAAAAAGTGCTGGTTTGGTGTAGCTTAAGCACAAAGTTGATTGGCAGTATTTCAAGACATCCCAACTCCGCGCCTCAGGTCGACTGATACTGCCGAAGAGGAGAACGCCGTCCTTGGAGCCTGTTAGATCCACAAGAGGGCGAGGCCAATATCGATGTTAGATTAAGGCTGCCGTCAGTCCCACAGTCCTGTGCTGACTTGAGAAAATTCTGGGGCATCCCACCGGAAGCGTCCACCAATTGTCCGGTGGGAGAAACGAAAAGAAAAGCGCCGCACTTCAGTATTCATATAAGATGCATTGGTTCGTATGCCAAAACTTTTGACTGGGCGCATGTTTGCCGTGTCATAGACAATAAATAAATTCGGTGCAAAGGTGTAGCGCCGAACCAGCGAACATGATACAAAATGACGGCAGAGGGACGTATCATAGAAAACTTCGAGAGATCTCACCTGCCATTTCTTAACTTCAATGCAATCATCCCTTCCAAGACCCTCGTAAGCCTATCTTTGATTCCCCAAGCTTCCAGCTCAACGAGAAGCTTTAGACCTTCCTTAAGGACGCCTTCTGGCCCCGCCTCAGAGCATATGTCCCAGACCCCGGTGATGCATCCTCTCATCGTCGCGCCCTGCCGAACAAAGAGCTGGACGAGCTCGTCATCGCAAGGTCTGTCGAGTAAGACAAACGATGGATTGGGAATTTTGGAAGATTGGCGAGACTGGGTTTGACGAGAGGAGTCTGGTGAACCGCTATCTGCTTCACCAGCTCTGGCTGTGTCAGAACGTTGAGTAGGCTGCGGTGGATGGTGAAAGAAGCCATAAGCCCATAGAATAAGTGTGGCCATAAATATACTCATAGGCTCGTGGAAGCTGTCCACTGAAAAGCGACGGATATGCCAGAATAAAACGCCTGCATGAATGATGGATAGGCGCGCTTTGTGCTGGTCATCCGTCACCCATCTGAGCACTTGCTGACGCTCAAATGCTAGCTTATCACTGTTGAAATCAACTTTCTTCTCCGTGATTGCATAGGCCAAGTCACGAATGTGAGTAAACGGTGTCAGTAACACAATTCGGGAGAAGTGTAGATGACCAACAGTTGGATGCTCAACACCGGATGCAACCGCGACTGCAGCATTAGCAGCCCAGTGAAGGACATCAAGAGCGTCGCATGCACTGTTGCGCCACTTAGAGAAAATAGGGATAGCCGGTAGCCAAGTTGTACACATCGGAAATGAAGGAATGTCTTTCAACTGGGCCGCTGTGGGGGTCCAATTGGCCATGGGTCGCTCGTAGAAACGGGCGACGCTCCAGGTTACGTGGCAGATGGCATGGATCAGGAGTATTCGACTTTGTTCTCCGATGTCTTGCTTCACGGTCCTAGAGAGATATAGCTGCTGGATGGCAAGAGAAAGTGTTGGATTCGCTAATATTCCGTGTAAGTGGACATGTGAGAGAAAACACGGGAGACTTAATCCATCTATAACACTCACTGGCTGCTGATAAGAAAGTTCGGAGCCAATCCTCCGCAGTTGCGGCCTCCCAAACGGCTTCTGGGCATGGCAATGGCGCCTGGCACATCTCCAGGCTTAACTCAAGCTGGACGTTAAAATGGCAATGCAGAATTGAATCGAGAAGCTTGAAGAGGTAAGCGACATAGCCAGTCAGGCATGATTCCAACAGCACCTTTACTCACCCATATCAAATAGCCAGTTCGCCGTGCAGATTCCTGACGGCCCCAGACTGCCCATTGAGAATCCACGGAGTCAAACTGCGAAGAGTCTGCTTCGTTTCCAGGGCATGCATGGTCAAGAAGGTTGGCCTGTTTACAGAGGCTCATCAGGACACTCTTTGCTCTTGCAGCATGTACCTCCAGATACCTGTTTCCTGTATAAAACAGGCCGATGCAGTTCAGAAACGCCGCTTGCACCAGCCATAGCTCCGGACGTGGCGTTCGTTGTCTCTCCACCTAAATGGCCAATTAATATCAGCGATCACTCTTGACTAGCTTCTGTGAAAGGGAAAGGACCTGGATCGCTATGGCACGGCGTAGGAACTCATGCAAAGCCAAAGTGTAGGCTTCTGCAGCACAACTCTCAGAATAATGGCTACCGATAGCCGCCATAGCAAGGATCAAAAGCCAGTGAGTTGAGTGTAATCCCTGCGTTTGGACATGAATAAGAGGATAAACCGGATGGAAATGCTTGAAGTACAGCTGTACGAACATACTCAAGGTCAATAACGACGGAAAGACGGCCGATTTGAACGAGCCAAAGACGCAAGAGTCCCCAACACAGATGCGATTAAAATTGGAAACCATTTCATCGTACGCAGACGTGTTTATTTGGCACTGTGGGCTCTCAGTGCTTACGATGCCGCCGAGGTCACTGTCTGGGAATCCATCAAGAACGTCGGCACTATATAATGTTGTAGAATCGATACTGTGATGGTCTCGTTCTCTGGTGAGTTTTCTTCTTTTGCTACCAGTGGGCTCCCGACCTCCGTCGCCATCTACGTAGTACTCCCCACGACGTGTGGTTTCCGTGGAGGTCATACTAGGGTGGCTGGCCTCTTCTGAGCCAGATATAAATGGTTGGCTAGCTCGCCTGTGATTTGTGTCATCAACAGAACCGGAGCTTCGAATTGAAGGGGGGTTAGGCGAGGGCAACTGTACGGCGGGATTCGAAAGGACGCTTTGCACCGACATTGGTATAGCAGCCAATGGCACCTGTGTATTGAGTTGCGAGTCAAAGTAGGAAGAAGACGGGTCTATCCCTAACCAGTTAATCGAGGATAACGTGTCTGCGTTAAGTAGTTGCGGGTGAAAATCAGCAAAATCGGGCTCAGCGGTAGTGTCGAGCAATCCTCGACCGAAACCCCCTGAAGCGCTAGTATTCTGGTTATACCACGTCTGACCTCCGGATGCCTCACCCACAGCCGCCCGAGATTGATGCTGCACCAGAGCCCCTAATAGCTGGCCATCGCCCAAGCTTCGGTGCAAGGCTCCTGTCATAGTCGCGTCGGAACCCGTATTCAATTGAGGATTATCTCGGGGCGTCGAGGAAGAACCTTGCGAACCTAATCCCTCCTCCGCATTTCCACCTGCACTTCTCTGCCGATAAACGCAGCCTAAATTTCTACGCGCGCATCTCGCACAAGGTAGTGTTCCGGAACATTTTGATCTAGCCACCACACAATTACCACAGGCCACTTTTGCGGAACTGTTACCGACCCTGACTGTCGTTAACGAGATTTCACCAGATTCATTTCGATTTGCATTGTTGTGCAGGTGCCGATGTCTCTGGAGCGAATCCCTGATACCGGGAGATCTCGTCAGCGGTGATGTTGTCTTTCAGAAAGGGGTACCAGTAATATAAATAGCACAAAAAATCCATACGTTCTTGAAAATGCCCGGCCACAGACTTCACATCTGAACGCTTTTCCGTCGGTGTGGATTCTTGTGTGTCGCTTCAGATGCTCCGGTCTGCGGAATGTGCTAGGACAATAAGAGCATTTTAGTCTCGGGGGGTTGAAGGTGTTGCGAGATGAGCTATTGAATTGCTGCGCCAGCTGAGTACTGCCAAATGCTTCTGGACTAATAACGCCTGCATCCTCTGGCATTCTGGCTTGGGAGGTGTGAGATTGAGCCATGGGTAACAGGGCGGAAGCGAACCGGTCGCCGGAACCCGCAGCATTCTACAGACGCGCAATCGACGGAATGTAAATGTGCTGTTCGTCAGTGTTCATCTCCATGGACAGCCCTTACTCGACCATTGCGGTCGCCCGTTCGCGAGCATTTACATAGTAATTCTGAATTCGTTCTCCGCATTGTGAAGGAACGCGAGTGGTGAGAACACCAGTCCCTGGCGGAACAGGAACATCATATATTCCGTTGTGATGGAACTTACGGAGTGCATCGAGATCCGATACAATCAAGGCAACTCTCCGCCCTGGAAGCTCTGTCGCCAGAGTTGACTGAGCAGATATTTCTCATGCATTTCGAGTTCAAGCTTGCTCACGCGTTGACACGCATAATCTTCTCCGTATCGCGAGCGTCTAACTGCAACAGTTGGGAAGTGATTCCAATCCAAACGAATAATCAAGCTGCTGTCAAAAGCAGAATCCCGCAGTGTCATTTGCTAAGTGGCGTTCAGATCTCTCCTCAAAATTGGTATGTACGTACTACTTCGATCAGCGCCGCTGAATTTTCTATCGGTTGGATTCAGCTGTCAAACCGTTGGCTACCTGCGACGGCATGGCCAAATGTCCTTTCTCTTTATGTTAAAAATCCGATTGTCGCAAGACCTGTGGTTCCCACCCTGATGTACCGTGTGCAGTGGATTTGTTGTGCACGTCCGTGGACGAGCAACTGTAGGAGTAGATGAAAAAGTCTTTTCTCCTGGAGCTCTGCTATGCGGTCTGTGGACAAAAGCGAGTAGCGAGCATGCCTGTACCTGGTACCTAAGATCTTCACGTCGACCAACTTTACAGCAAATTCCAGGGAGTCAATTCCTGGTGCCCTCCTCGGCCCTGTCATGGGCGCTGTCCGCGAACAAGCTGATGCAGACGTGCCCAGAGCTGCCTAGAGGTTGGCACAGTAGCCCACTCGTTGATCGCTCTCGTACGAGTCACTCCTCCAAACATGTCGAGTCATATCTCTACACGGATGCGTCACCTGAATAATGCTGCGCAATGATGCACACCACAGTTTGCCTGGCACGATAGATACAGTATAGTGATTACCTTGGTAGTACAGAGTAGTACTTTTTAGAAGTCCTCTTCTCTTCAGCTGAGAACGAATATCTTCTATCTTCCCCACTTGCCGTTGGATATAAGGACTACTACTACGATTCACTTTAAGCAACGTTGATGAAAGATGTTGCTTTGAGTTTGTTCTCTCTCTGTCCGTTTGTCAATGAAATATTTTACGTCGGAATTTGATTGCCTATAGTGCTACCGATTGCCATGCTCCATCTCGACGGCAGCACTCTCGAAGGCGGTGGACAACTTGTCCGCAACGCCGTAGCGTTGTCCGCGCTGACCTCACGCCCTCTAAAAATAAGTCGCATTAGAGGGAACCGCCGCGGAGGAGGTGGATTAAAAGCGTCACATACAGCAGCTGTCAAGTTCCTTCTTGACGTCTGTGGAGGTGACGCGGTAGGTGCATACCAGGGGTCCTCCGAATTGGTATTCTACCCTCGCGGCAAATCAGCCGTCGCTTCAGACGAAGAACAAGAACTGAAGGAGGATGCACTGTCACGAGGGAATGAGGCATTAAGACCAGCAACAAACCCTCTACCCCTTCTACCGAATGCTCTGGAGCCATTGCCCATACAATCAGAATATTCCATTCGCTTGAAAACTCCTGGGTCGGTCTTTCTCATCTTCCAAGCTGTATACCCTTACCTGCTATATGCTGGAGCACGCGCAGATACGCCCTCGATCCGCTTGAACATAACGGGAGGGACAAATCTAACTATGTCCCCGTCTTACGATTATTTCTCCCAAGTCATTATCCCTAATTTTGCCAGGCTCGGTTTGCCACGACTTACGGCCCATCTGAAAGGCAGGGGTTGGTGCACAGGAAGGATCCAGTTAGGGACGGTATCGCTCACGATTGAGCCGCTGCAAACCTATAGACGAGATCCAGCCGCAAGAGGGGAGCCCAACGACGCTAAAGCGCAGGGTACACAGCCCTTGGAGCCGGATGCGACGGCGACGAAAGAGATAAGGATACCTGTGTTCCCTTGCATCGACTTTCGTGACTTTGAACGTGGCGATATTACTCAAATTGACGTTACTGTACTGGCACCTGACATGTCATTTGACCAAGTTAGCTCAACAATGTCGTCCAAAGGTCGCAAAACTTCAAGTCGAAATAAGAACAGAGGAGATCACACACAGAAAGCTCCCCCAACGATGGCGTTGGAAGATGAGAAACCCGTTAAAGAAACTAATACTTTACCCGATGATGCGTTTGCGTCCACGGAAAGCTCTTCCAAACCGGGAACAATCCGACATTACGTGAAAGTCTGCGCAATGTCAGCACTGTCTCGAGAGTTGAGAAGAAACTTCAATGCAACGAACAATGCGGTGACAAAACTGAGCAAGATGTCTTTATTGGACACAGACACCTCTTCCGCCTCACGCCCCAAAGTCAACCTGCATCATTCCGAGAGCACCAGCCATCATCTGCACACATATTTGCTTCTCGTGGCCCACACCTCGACTGGCTTCCGAATAGGTCGTGATATACTGTATGGGCAGGCAGATAACGGAGGCTCCTCGCACAAGCATAACAAGGGTCATGGGAAAAGGAAGAAGGGACAGAAAAGCACAAGATTGCGGTCAGACCTTACGCAGGAGGACTTGGAGGTGGGAATTGAAGAAATGGTCGAGCAGTGTGTCTCGGATCTCATGTGTGAATTGAATAACGGAGACATGAGATACCTTGACACCTTCATGAGGGACCAAGTGGTGGTTTTCCAGGCGTTGGGAAAATTTTGCGGTGGACAAGGCAGCGCTCCCAGAGTACCCCAGAGTGGTCCTAAAGAGGAAGATCTGAGCCTGCATACCCAAACAGCGATGTGGGTTTGTGAGCAGGTGCTGGGAGTAAAAGTTTGATGGCGGTGTCTGGGCATCCTCTGCAATCTAACGCAATCATACGTCGTAAATGATGGGCGTTCCGGGGATGAAGCAAGTTTCCACTCTCTCTAGAGACTGAGGGAGGTTCTGACATTTTGACTCACTCAAGAAGGGAATACGGACCTGAAGGGTTGATGAGATACAGACTCACCATATGATCCTCTTCGGGTCCCAGGTCATTTACACCTCCACTTGTTTCGAAAACTCAGCCTTTCCATCTTCATATCCTTGCAATGTACTAACCATTTCCAGTCTTTCTCTCAACATGATCGAACCGTTTCAACTTCCCCGGTGAAAATTCGCGTGACGGCTGTTGCATCGTCTGCAATCCAGAGGCCAGTCTGAGCGTCATGTTGGCCTCGAGTTTGATTAAAGGATAGACGCCCAAATCATGTCACGAAAACTAGATATCCGAGGAAGGGACATTTTCTCCAAGAAATGAAACGGGGGTTTCAAAACTGCGGGGCCATTAAGTTAATTCTTGCATGAGATAACTAAGCTCCATCGTATCTGCAATTCGCATAAGGCGATACAGATTACTTGCATGAGAATCGGAAAGATCTCTTCCCGGAGTGCAGGGGCTTTTGTCCGGGCGCTTCGTTAATAGTACAAATGTACTATTACTATTATTTCAAGGATGCGATAACTTATAAGAAATGAGTGAGGTACTCCGTCCTATGTACGGTACACAGTAGACAAACCATATCACGTGATGTATTTTAGCTCACTCACTCCAACCTCTGGGCGTCTCGTCGTCATCAGGCCAAGTCGCAAGAGGAAAACACCATGATGACAGCCGGTGGTCAACCGGCACAAACTCCCAGTATAAAAAAAATGGTGCCAAACGCAATGGCGTGGCTGGGGCTTTACATTGTGACTTTTAACTGTGCACGGAACCCAGTCGATAGTGATTTGTTTGCGAACCACATCTTCGATGCTCTCCCAAACTCGGAAGCGGCCGTGACCGCAAGTCTTCCTGAAATCCTCGTTCTGTCACTCCAAGAGATTGCGCCAATTGCGTACGCGTTCTTGGGGGGCTCTTGGCTAGATCCGTACTACGAACCGATCCGTCGTGCCGTGGATCAAGCAGCCGGGGCTGGGAGCTATCGTAACGTTGTGACGCGGAATATTGGGATGACTGTGATAATGATTTTCGTTCGAGAGGACGTGACAGACAGGGTGTCTTGGATTGACACGGCGGAGGTGGGAGTTGGGATTCAGGAGGTGGGAAATAAGGGCGCAGTGGGGGCAAGGTTTGGGTATCTAGTGGACCGCAATAGTCGAGATACGGTCGACTTGACCTTTGTTGCTGCTCACTTGGCACCGGATGAATTTGCCGTAGAAAGGAGGAATGAGGACTGGAGAAACATCAGTCAAAGGCTCGTTTTTACGCGCTTGGATACGGCTGATGCTGGCACAGTCCGCCAACGACCCCACGACGAAGAGCAGGATGAAGAAGGTGTTCCACTGCTCAACACCGGTTCTTATCCCGGGGCTCGCTCCCCAGCGCTTTATGCGCCAAATTCATACCTTTTTGTGGCAGGTGACCTCAACTACCGCACTTCTAATAAACGCCCTGGACCTGATGACCATTTGAGATTCCCTCGAATTACTGACGATGTGGGCAATCCACGACATTGGGCCAACCTCCTGGCCAGTGACCAACTAACGGAGGAGCTGAAATCCCGCAGGACTCTGCATGGACTGACAGAGCAACCTATTGAGTTTCCCCCAACTTACAAGTACTCGCAGAAAGCGCTGGACGTAGCTGCCGGTAACGGATCCAGTACAGAGTGGAACTGGTCAAAGAACCGCTGGCCAAGCTGGTGCGATCGCATCATGTACCTTGATACGCCCTTTGGCGTGTCAGGTGCTGAGGACCGACGCGTCAAGGCTCACAAGTACGACGCACTGCCGTTGTTCCCGTCCTCAGACCACCGTGCTGTTGTGTTGTCAATTTCAGTCCCTCTTCGAGCATCTGCTGAGCCAGCCGCGGTTTTAGGTTTGGCCACATATGAAATAGATCCCAGTTGGAACACCAGACGGGCCACCGCCAGGCGGAAGGAGCTAGTCGTTGGTGCGGCAGCTTACGCCATCTTCACGCGGGAAGGCAATGCTTTAGTGCTGGCAACTTGCCTGGGATTGGCTGCTGGGATCTATGCGCTTCGAGCCTACTTCTCGGGTTAATCCCGTGTACGGGAGAGATCACGCACACAGGTTCCTGGTGGTATATCATTGCTACCAGCAAACTTCCATCTTGGGAACTTTGAGACCGAAGCGGCTATTGCCTAAACTTTGGGAGCCCCAACTATGTTTCATGGAAAGCTTTTGAGCCATCCCGCAGCACGGCATTTGCCACCTGGTTGGGCGGTCTCCTCAGAGCTGTCCTACGGGGTGATCTCATTGATCGGCATGTGTGTGTGGATCGCGAGTTGGATGACCCGGAATGTTCTTAACGACTTGAGACTCCCATTTTCTCACTCCTGCGCACACTGAGCCCGACGTGTAGCACTTGAGTGTCTGTAACACGGCAGGCTACAAGGCACCTGTCCTGGCCGCGCCGACTCCTCTCGTAGCGACCGTCGCCCATGGTGTGTTCCGAATCCTGAGGTAAACACTGCTGTATCCTAGCGCGGTAATGGATAAAACTCGTCAAGGTCCGGACCTTGCAAATGAACGTTGGCTTTACATCCTTTGCCGGTGGCATGAAGCTCTGATGGGTGATCAGGAACCCAGTTGTTCCCAAGTATTACCAGTCTTCACGTTCCCATGATGGCTTGATTGAGGCACTCCTCTTGTACAGCAAAGCTCTATACACAGTGGATATCCGGGCCATATACAAACCTGCTGCAAGGTGTGGTTTTTCACCGCGAATGTACGCTGGCTTTCTATAATCTTACTCACTCCAAACAAGGCCAAGATACCTTACTTTATGAGTGTTGGTTGCAAACTACCTTGGTCCTAGGTCCGTTTCTGAATTTCTTACCCCGACATTGAAGCTCGAATGCACCTCGTGCAGCAAGGATGCCAACATCACTTTCCACCGGATAAGGAGTACTCCGAAGAGGCATATAGCTTTGCTTCCGTAACCTGATCGATAGCTCTGAGATACCAAACGCACCACAAACTTGGAAGTTGGGATGTAGGGCGGATGACTGTGTGGTAACGACGATGCGTGTTTGGTAGCGTCGTTGGGGTGGCTGGAGTGTCTAAAAGAGTAATTCTATGCAGGCAAAAAAATGCTCGTCTCATCGTGACAGGTCTTGCAAGGAAGGACTAGGTAGTATTCATTACAGTCCCAACAGAGTAATAGCACACCAAATTCCTCTTGTCGCCTTGGTATTCTGCATCGCGGGTACGGGGTCTGTAAAGCGTATCATATCATACCCAGCTTTCTTCAATACGCAGAAATATGCACCAACTTCATTCGGAGCAGCATCACATCCAGGTACAGTAAACCAGTGTTTTGTGGCACGCATGTTGACGGGCCTCAGGGGATAGTATGGATGCAGTGTACTTTGTGCTGGGTACTGTACCTGAACTTGAACCTGTCGGTTGATTAATAACCAGAAAAAAGAAATAGAAGCAGACGCATGAATGTGTAATGCACGGTGTGGACGGAGATATACATATTAGGCTATGTGTTTCTGAAATGCTGAGTCGCTGAGTCGCTCGCTGCGGCCGCGAGGCAACCAGATATCCCTGTCTGTCCACCCGGCCGGCCCGCGGCAGGCAACGATGACGATGACGAGGACGACGACAACGACGACTGTCCGACAAGGCGCGCCGATACGTAACTGTAGCTCCTGAGCTGCAGGGTTCCGATTCCGCTGCGGCTACTGCAATTAATGTACTATGTACCACTGCTGGTTCAAACGTACTGCACACCTGACGACCAGGTACAATGTCAATATGTACTACGTACCTACCCACGGACGCTGGGCCCGGGCGAAGCAGGGAGCCGTCAGCAGTTGTTGTGTGTGCGCGTGTGTGTCTCAACGGCGGCGTTATGGGGTGCGCTGAGTGTCCAGGATTCATCCAGGACAAGGCAGACGGTCTGCCAGAAGAATTTTACCAATTCTGGCGTCCTGCTGCTCCTATGTAGTACCTCTCGAGGCTGAGTGACCACAGTGAGTGAGTGAGTGAGTAATATTTAACGCCCGGATGTCACATGCCCATATAGGGCACGTGATCTAAGAGCCAATCCTGAC